>JASCZW010005756.1:0-153139 GCA_034211315.2 Aedes japonicus | reverse complement strand
CTTAATCTGAGCTCTTTAATACCAAGACCAATTATCAAGATCCAAATTAGGTATTCATATGTTGTTGTCTCCTGCTCGGGTACACAATCAAAACATGGTACATTGAATATGACCCATCCTTGAATATCGTAGCATACGCTGGGATCAATATCACGATTCACATGTAAATTGTTTTTTTTTTTCATTATTTTCGAGATTTTCAGCCTCGGGCTGGTCATTTCCCATCGTGGTCACTGAAACACCTGTTAGGGTATTTCTGTGACATGTCCGGGGGTGAGATTTGAACTCGTGACTTTGCCGTGAGAGGTATGTATGCAAACCAATACGCCGCGTTCGCCCCATACACACAAATACAGTTTTTGATGTTTGCTTTACGGAAGTTAGGATGGGCGAGCCGTCTTATTATTCCCGATGCATGCTGATTAAAGCCTGTCCACGTTAAATTTCGGACACTTTTCTTTCAGTGTAGATTTTGAGTAATTTAACGGATCGCTGAAACGTTTCATTTTTATGGTAGCTGAAATTAGCTCTACTTTATTTCGTGGTACAACATTGTTGCATTCAGTGAAATGGCTTCGAATCAAGTGGAAGTGCGTTAAATTCGATACTAATGCTACTAAATAGTAGAATTGGATGCAGCAAAGCTGTGAAATAATAAATGATATCTATAGTCTCCATGCGTTATCAAAGATACCCGCATTATCGAACAAACCCCGATTGTCAGTAATTTTGTTTACATAGGAGTGAATGACAAGAGGAATGCCTTGTAAATAGTAGCGTAGTAAATTAGCTTTCACTCGTTTCGTAAACATGGATTTTGTACAAAGAACAAATGTCTCGTATATTATATGAAGCTTTAATATTGTTTTCTAACCGGTGAATGCATAGCATAGCAGAATGATAGCATATTACACCTTTTTGTATAAGTGAAAATCGTGTTCAAATCCGTTGCTTTAACATGAAAACAGGGTGGCCTTATGAAATAAAAAATAAACTTTATTTTGACTGTTTTATTTCATTAAAACCATCCCGAGATAGAGTTGATTTTTTGCGTCCAAACATTAAGTGAATCGAGCTTTAATTGAAAAAAAAAATATATATATATATACGGCGCTATAAGACATTTTGTTAGATGAATAAAGTAAAGTGCTAGTAAACAGAGAACGAAAAGTTTGCTTTTTCATAGTAATTTCCTTGTGAACTGCAAACGATGTGTGCATTTCTTATCAAATATGCTTGAATTTCCACAGGCTGTTATGGACATGATTTGGAATCGTTCAAACACAAGGGGGTGGGGCAAATATATCAAAATTTTCATCAATTAAATGAGCATAGCTGAACTTAGAATCAACTTGTAAAGGGGGTTCTACAAGTTTTTGGGCGAGGACCCCACCAGCTATAAATTCGACCCTGATATGCTAAGTAATTTAACGTTAGTTTAACATAACTTTTTCCAGTTTTTCGCAGATATCACATTCCCGCCTTTTTCTACGTTTTTCAAGACTTTGGGTTGGCCAACCTGAAAATGTTTTAAGATGATTCCAATCCTTGATTATTGAAAAACAAAACCCAAATCAAACCCTTAACGCGAACCGTAAAATCGGTCCCGTCCTTCGTTGAATCTCTGAACATGATTAATTCTATAGAGATGTACTAGAGCTTACCAAACGCAAAAAAAGAAGAGAATAATAATAGACATGCTTCTATCTCTCAGCAGAAGCAGCAGCAGACGATGAGCAGACAAGGCGAGTTTTACAACCTTTAAAAAATGCTCCCCTGCTTTGATGGTTAATTTGAGCGAGGACCAGCCGACGGGAGGAATCGGTGGGAATGGCACCGAGCGAAGGTGAAAAACAAAAATGTATAAATAGCTCCGCCGCAAAAACAAGAAGTTTCAATGAAAGATATGTTTATAGGAGTTGATTTAGAGTGTTCTTCTTTTTTTTGCCGTTTCTAGTGAAACTCAGATGCAAAGATGTGAAGAATTTCAGTCTTCATTTTTGTCTACTAACATTGGGTTATTTTATGTTTTAAATTTACAAACCTGGTCTGTGCTATGAGAGCAGTAGATGACAATCACTCATTATATCATTGGTATGGTATTTTACGGGCAATAGTGAAAAATGGAGTGATCCTCAATTCGCGATATTCTTAGACCGAATCGAACCAAGGATGCTTTGTTTTCATGGGCAAATTCATCATTACTGACTGACCTAATTTCGCTTACTCGATCCGCCAAATGGTGAACATCTGTATTGCTAACCGTGAGCTGTCACAATCAACAGGCAATAACGTCTAAACATGCATAACTAGGTATGCAGATTTTTATCATTCCAATGCACCATTTAAAAAAAAAGTGTACACTCTAAGACATCACATAGTCCGATGTGCTGAAGTTCCCTTTGCTCATTCTGTCACGTCGTTTAGTACCGCTTGTAAACGTCTTTACAGTTTAATGGATCATAAAAAACGGAACATCACCTCCCACCGAAGCTACGAGCAAGCATAATGCACCAGCGATAACGACATTTTGTGGACTCTCATGATGCTGTTCTCCCACATATTTTATCATTAGTGCGTAATCGATAGCTGAAGATCAAAATCTTAAACTTCAACCGCAATGGAGAAAGATCTTGTTCTTGTCCACGCAAACACTCATAAATTCCCTTCCAGAATACACAAGAAACAACGACGTTTTGTGGGGGCGTTGCATTCAAGCTAAGCAACTGGAACCTTCCAGGCTTCTACCATAGGTGCTTAATAATCATTCAAATTTACCTGAAATATACCGATATGAAGAAAATTGCACATTTTCGCCCCATCGAACTCGTTCGTAGCGCTGACAACCGACACTTATCCTAAAAGTGTTGCACTCACGCTATCGCACGCCAAAAGGCGCTTATGCATAAGTACAAGCGGGATCAGTTTTAACTCGATTTCACAGCTATTTAGCCGCATGACTGGGAATCAAAAAGCGCGCCAACAAGAAACCGAATCCAAACCGAACGCTTTCAATTATGTACTATCCCAGGTAGGTAGGTGGCCGCAGTCAAACACGAAGGTCTGCAAGCAGCTACACCGCTCGCTGTGCCGCTATTGGAGGGTACTCCATAAATTCACAGCTAACCTACGCTGGCCTGACTGCTAACTGCTGCCGGCTGGCACAGTGGAAATGTGTGTATGTAAATAGTTTGCCATAATTAAACAATTATCACCACAAACGTTGATCGCGATGCAGCGCAGAGCTAAGGGTCCGATTCAAGTGCGTGGTCAGCTTCAGCATTGGATCATAAGAAAAATCAAATCAAACTCAACAATATTAGCTGGGATTCGACTGGAAGAAAGCATGTCGTCCGTAGAGTTGTCAGAATGTTATGGATTGATCCAGTTCATGCAATCCTTGGGCAGCAGGCGCTGACAGCTATCGAAGCTTACCTGCAAGGGAGAACAAAGAGATGAATTATTAGACCACTTCGAAAGAGACAATATTTGGATTGTTAAAAAAACAGTAGGGTTGTTACAGGGTGTCTCACAATAGCTGTCACTAAAACAAAATGGGATGACAGCAAAACAAATCAACCAAATCATAGCATTTATTTTTCATTTGAAAGATACATGTTATAGAAATAAACCATATTAATTCAATTCGAATCTTTGTAGACCCAGCACAGCTGGCACGTACGATTTCCGTAGGAATCTGCTCCCAAATATCAACCAAATGTTTCTTGAATCGATTTAAAGTAAGCCCTTTCGTAGGGCCTATATGTTGAAGCATGTAACCCCAAACAAATTAGTCATTTTCATTTTCATTTTATTTAATTTGTCCGCAATAATTTCGTAGACCTTGTTACATTTTTGCTTAACAGCTAAGAGTTTTAAATTAGCTATTGTCTAGTTAGCCTCCGGAAAAAAAAACTTTTTAAGTGTATTTTTATTCATTGTGATATCCATCGTTTCACTATATGTGTTGAAACAGGACATCGTTCTATTTAAAGTAGCATTTTTGGCATAGTTTGTTCTTTGATTGTAAAAAAAAAAAAAATCCTATTTCTTAGAGAGCAAGTAGGGGCATACACATTTAAGTTTTCTAATATTTTTGGACTGTTTATTCGTTGCTCAATAACATCAGCTATGAAAGCAATCATAGAGAACTCTCTTCGCCTTTAAAATCATTCTAAATTAATCAACAAACATCGCGACTCATATGATGGTAATGGCAGACGTGTCCAAAATAATTTTCTTAGAGCAAACAACACAAACTGTCTCTGAGCCGATTCTATACGGTTTACATATGTTCCTTGATATGGAGCCCAAGTAATGCTACAGTATTCTAGTATGGGCCTCACATATGCCACATATTGTTTTTTAGTGTGTAAGGGTCGTTGAAATGCAAACTAGACACCGTGTCCAATATATTGTCATACACTTTTTCCTAGCGCATTGGTGTCGTGCAACTACTCAACATGCTCAACATGGCCAGGAAAGTCGTACAACAATTCAAGAACCGTCCAAACATGTCAATTCGAGATGTCGCTACAAAGTCTAAGGTGTCAGTCGGTTTTGTGCAGAAACCCATGAAGCGTGCTGGGTTACATGTTTACAAAGTGCAAAAAGCCCCAAACCGGAATGAAAAACAAAACATCACTGCGAAAACCCGCGCCCGGAAACTTTACACGAAGCTGCTCACCAAATCCGGTTGCATCGTGATGGATGACGAAACATACGTCAAGGCCGACTCCCGTCAACTTCCTGGGCAAGAATATTTCGTTGCCAAGTCGAAGTTCGGAGGATCCCGGAGGATGTTCGAAAGAAGAAACTATCGAAATTTGCAAAGAAGTTTCTAATCTGGCAGGCGATTTGCGGATGTGGTGAAATAAGTGCTCCCTTCATCACTTCCGGAACAATAAACGGTGCGATTTACACGGAAGAGTGCCTTAAGAAGCGTCTCTTGCCATTCATTAAGAATCACAAAGGATCAACTCTGTTTTGGCCTGATCTAGCATCCTGCCACTACGCTCGAAACGTATTGGAGTGATACCGAGCCAACGGAGTCAATTTTGTGCCAAAGGATATGAACCCACCAAATTCACCGGAACTTCGTCCAATTGAAAAATTCTGGGCAATTATGAAAACGGAACTTCGCAAACATCCCAAACTATAAAAACTAGAATTGAAGAAAATTTGGGTAAAAACAACAAAAACACTGGGAAAATCGGTTGTACAAAATTTGATGGGTGGAGTGAAAAGGAAGGTGCGGGCATTCGGGATGGGAGACGAAATTGAATAAAACAAATGTTGTAAATCAAAACTCATTAGTAGTTCTTCATTCCCTGAAAATTTCAAGAAAATCCGATAATCAGTTTAATTTTGATGAGTATATATGTGTGTGTCATTTTTATCGAATACACCCTTTATGTTTATACAAACGCTTTTAGGTTATGTCCGATTTATTTCATTCTGTGTTTATCTTTTATCAGCGATGAAGGAGTTTCTTGCTGTGGTGATAAAAAAGCTATTGAACAATGAGCGCCCGGACACTGTTTTCAGAAATTGGAAAAACCTTGGAGTAAAGCGGGATTTTGTGTACCGAACCATCCGAAGGTACCGTGACACCTGCTCGTTGGATGACCGGAAGAGATCCGGTCGTACTCGCACGAGTTGTTAAAGTGGTAAGGGAACGGATTAGACGAAAATCACAGCGCTCTGTACGTAAAATGGCCGCAGATCTGAATGTTTCGAGAACGTCAATGCATAATATATTGCAAAATGCCCTCGGATTCCAAGCTTTCAAGAAACGTAAGGTTCACGGAGTTTCGGAATCTTCCAACGACTCGAAAGAGCAAGTCTGGTTTTGTCGCGGCACGGAACAATCCCACAATGTCCAGAGCGACAGATTGTGGGCTCTCTCTTCAAGAACTGTTCCAGAGAGTGATAGGAATATTCCACGGTTCCAAAATGCTGCGTCAGTGATGGTTTGGGGAGGAATTTGCAAGCGAGGCAAATTACCACTGGTTTTCATCGAAAAAGGCATTAAAGTGAATGCCGTATATTACAAAACGGAAATTTTGGAGAAAATTGTCAAGCCATATGTACAAGAGGTGTTTTGATCACTATGTGTTTCAGCAGGACGGAGTGCTGTCGCATACTGCAAATCTTGTTCAGGGCTGGTGCCGAGAAACTTTGACCGACTTTTGAACAAGAATGAATAGCTTACCAGTGTACCAGATCTGAATCCCTTGGATTATTTTGTATGGTCATACATATTGCCAGTGGCGTCTCGTGAGAAAATTAACCGGTTGTGCACTTTCTTTCGAACCCGGACGTCAATTTTGACAATATCTTGCTCCATAGTTCCTCCTTTGCCGAGTCTCTTGTGATATGCCACAAAAAGTACCTTGTCAATGTTCCGAAACAACGAAATAAAATTGCAACTAGCCAGTGAGTAAAACTACTCTGTGCAGACCACAAAGTGCACAATACAGACACTAACTCATCGGCAATCAAGTTATAGCAAGAAAAAAACATCTACAAACGATCCACGTGTGGTAGGGTAACGGGATGTAATGTTAGCCTAGCTCCTTGAATCAGCCTATGTACCAAATATGTCATAATTTCTTCGATAATCAACAAAATCATGTTGCTATCAGCATGACCGATTTATTTTAAAGCAATTGAGACATAATCAATCAATTTATAGTAGTCCACTTCCGCGTAGTTTTCGATTTCCTTGACTTTTTAGACACCATGACTTTACTGGTTAAACTGAACAGATTATCTACAAGATCTTCGAATGATCTAAATTTGCCAAAATTGAACCTATAAACCGAATAATGCTGCAAAGATGTACAGAATATAGTCACATGTTATAAACTAACAGGTCACATTGGTAAAATAACAATGATTTAACAAGCAAACGGTGGGCCCAATGTTAGGGACATATTTTTTTCTATGTTCCCAAATATGGCCTGTTGTATGGAAAGCGTAGTAAAAATGTTTTTATTGGTAACATTTACAATACAAATGTCTGAGTTCCGGTTAAATGTTGTTCATATGGCTCATCTTAACACAAATTAAAGTAACAAAATCTGTGTAGAGTGAATAATAATGTTTTGATAGTCGAATGACCGCTAAATCATAAGTAAAACTCACTCATAAGTAAAACTCACAAAACACTTATGTTTTTAGCAGTTCAAGTATAGTTTGATTTGTGAAATTGTTTGTTGGGTAGAGCGAATACAGCTGGGAACGCTTGAATCAGAAAATCAGGAAGAAACCCGTACGAAGATTGCATTTTATAGAAAATCAATCGAATGGGACGAACTTGTATCCATGATTAGACCCAATTTGGTACCCATAGACCGACATTACATCCATATCCCTCGAAAGTTTCTGACTTTATAAAACGAGTTGTGTAGCTTTTTGTGATACATTCTACTAGATGGCTTATTAAACGTATCTTAGGAAGTGTATAGCTAGTTATATTTTGTTTCTAGCTTAAATACTTTATGAGTTACAATGAAAAATGTAATCGATTGTAGCATATTAGGCTGAGTCAAGGTACACATACCCTATATACAGGATCTGGTGCACCATTTGAAATTCCCAGTCTGCGAGTAATAACGGAGTATTAAAGCGATGAAGCACATATGGACGAGACGCCACTATTGGCGAATGTAAATGGCCACAGGGCGTCGAATATGAACCGTAATCAAACGAATTTGGGACGAAATGCCGATGGAAGTCGAGCGTGCCGCCTGTGACGATTACGAAAAACAGAGCTGGTCAAGAAGGTTAAAGGCGGTGTTATTCCAAAACATATGCTGTAGTTGATCAGTATTATATTGCAATATAATGGGTTAAGTTATCAATAAAATCTGGATTATCGATTTGAAATAAATAGAGTTTTATTTTGTATGAGAGTATATTGGAAACGGTGTATCTTTGAATAAACCCAAGCATGTTATTTGCTTTGTAGATGATATTATTGAAGTGATCAGCAAAGGATAACTTAGAGTCAAGTGTAACTCCAAGGTCTCTAATTGGATGACATCTTTCAATTGCTATCTGACCTCGAAAACTGAAAATAAGTTATCACAAATAAACTTGCATATTCAAAGAATGCAATGTTGTTGCTGCACCACAAGAAATTGGTTACGTTTTCTCTCACCATCCGTTCCTATATTCTCAGACATTCTTCTATTTTCAGAGAGCCAATAATGGCACTATAACCACAAGCCATATAGGGCTAGGACTTTTGTTAATGCAACCCTCTTAGACTTGATGCTCCCAACGTCCTTCAAACAAAAAAAAAATGTTCTGGGAGCAGTCTGTTGAACTATTCTCTCCAACTATTTATTTCCCTTTTCTTTTGATATCTACTGAAGGCTACGTGGGTTCCCTGTGTCTTCTGAAGGTAGATACCAAAATCCTCCCAATCTCCAACGGTTGCATGGACGTGGCCAGGTGAGCGATCGAGGAGTCTCTTCGTCGAGATTATTGCGTGGAGAAACGTATGAGTACCTGGTTCCGTTTCAATGGTGACATGCAGTATCTCCAAAGAATTATTCCTCATCGTAGCTCCATCCACAAGGTGTGCAAACGTTAATGCTAATGCTAATTTTTCAATTGCTATCTGACCTAGAGAAAGTGTTTTTTGTGTTATGGAATGCTTTCTCGTGAACGATATAGAGGTGCATCTTATAACGTTAAGTTCTTACAAGCATTCTTTACAGCAGGTGTAAAAATTATTAATTTCGTGTTGAAAAATATCAAGATCATGTGGTTTTTGTATCTCAATAAACAGTTTCATGTCGTCTGCATATACTGAGACTTGAAGAACTTTGAAAAAAAATCTACATCGTTAACAAATAAAACAAATAATAAAGAACCAAGATGTGAACCTTGTGGCACTCTAGATGTGACATTTACTATTTTAGAGAGATTGCGGTCAAGTCTTACTCTTGGCTTTCTTGTTGTCAAGTATGACTCGATCCATTTCAGTAATCTTGAAATAAATCCTAACTTTGATAACTTAAAAGCAGCGTAATTGGTATGTCTACTCTGTCAAATTCTTTACTAAAATCGGTATATAGTCAGTCTAGTGGGTTGAGATCCGGTGAAGATGCCGGTCATTCTTCACTTGTGATGAAATCGAGAATATTTTCTGCGCACCATGCTTGTATCTTCTTTGCGGGCTTCAAATGGTGAGTTGACAACTTGGCAGGAGGGTGCGACCGACCTCTGGTCCTCACAAGTTCCTACCTCACGCCTCCACGAGTCATATGATCACAAAAGACTGCCAGCTGAAACATCGAGACGCTGGTTGGCGTAGCCTGGGCAATGTTGTCAATCCGACAATAGCGAAGTGAGGGGGTGCGACCGGTACATCATATCATAATTTTCCATTCTCATATCTTTCAGGTCTTCCAGGTCGTCAGGTATTACAAAATAATTTAAAATTTAAAATTCTTTTTTTTCATGGCGGTCATACATTGCCTAAATTTTCTGGTTCATAATGGATGCGCAAGTTTGTCTACAATTGCAACAAAACAGCAGTCGGCACACATGTAATTTTCAATTCATATTACAATATACCCTCACTATATATTTTATCTTATAGGACATTGTTTATTCATAGCCTAATTCTGTATATTTCATTACATGTATTACGCCAGAAAGGTAAATTTCTCTCAGGTACCATACAGTTTAGGAGAGGAGGTCTTGCGGTTATAGGATGATCATCTTCTGGTAGAAGCAGCAGTAAGAATGGGGATCAATTTTCAGCTGTATCTAGCACCGTCGGAGTGGCCTTCTCGAAAGCAGCAATGGATGTATATATAGATGTATAGATACTAGTATGTGTTATTATATGATGCATGTTTTTTACAAGCTCTAGCATATTTTCATTAATAGAAATGTTGACGACTCTCTCGACCACTCAACCTTTAATTCCTTCATTATATTTTCCATTAAATGGCGTAATATGACCTTAACATTTCAGTACACGATCATCAACTACTATTTGAGCGGTTCAGAGGAACACAGCTGTTCATCATTATTAATTGCATATCATACATATAATATTATGGAAGTAGTAATAAAATAATTAATAAAATTTTAATTGCTTCAGTTTGGTGATCCGGCCGGTATAATTATTTTATTAAATTATATCAAATAATAATCAAAATTAATAAATCCTCTTCATTCCAGAAGGTTATATATCTATATGTCATGATTAAATACGTAATAATATAATATTATGGTTTTATATACAATTGAATGCTTTATTGATATTTATACCTCAATGAATAACAAGCTGACCTTCACATTCCAGAGATACAGTCACCCATCAGTGATACAAAGTGGTACGAAGCTGCATATTATTATTACTGCCTTAATATTATTATTTCAGCAGGTTAATTAATTTAGTTTAACATGGTTATCATAGGCTCGTGAACTCCAACTATTACATAATTTAACTAAATATCCTTTTATAATTTTTGCTCTACTATATAATCATATATAACATATTATTATTACATTACATCTATATTTATATAAATATAATAAATACTGGGTTGGGAGGGAGCACCAGGGTATCATTCAAGCTGAAACTGGACGATGGTTTGATTGACTGCCTGAGTCTAGGAGGGAACAAACAGTATCATTTCTTATCCTACCGATTCGAGTGTGGTGCTGCGAGTTCTACTCCAACAGTTTCAGGGAGAGTGACGCGCCCTTCTTAACAAGCCATCCTGTAGAAAGCTTAATGAGTATTGCGAATTGTGTTATTCGATTTGTTGGATCATATCGTTGGAAGGAGATTCTTAATTTCCCGTGGATTTCGTGTAAGTGTCTCTGCTTACGGGTCCACCCCTCCGTTTTTGGCCCTTCATACAGCGATAGTGCGAATTCAGATCGGTGGCCCAATTTGATCTTGCTGTTAAGTGGAGCTGCATCCAAGCCAAGGGCTAGAGGGGATGGTGGCTACCATACATACACATACATACATACCATGCTTGTATCTTCTTTGCCTTGTGAGCTGGAACTGAGTCCTGTTGGAAACAATATAGTGTATTCCCATACAGCGTTGAAGCACAAGGAAGCAGATGGTTTTTCAAAACCTGCTCGATGTAATATTCAATGTTGATTTTTACATTAGGTTCTATGACAAGAAGAGGAAGTTTTCCTTTCCGTGAAACGGTGCCCCATACCATGATTTTCGATACATTCTGATAGTGTTCTACAGCTAGTTTATCTCTTGGAATATTGGCAAGACTTGGCAATATTGGCAAGAAGGAGGAAGAGCTTTTCATCCGAAAATAAAATCTCGCAGGCACCGTGCCGAACCAAAAGATTTCTGATTCTTTGGACCCTGGCTTGCTTTTGACGCTCCGTCATCCCGTGAACCAGTTGTTTCTTCTAAGGCTTGCATTCCAGATCATGTCTGAGGAGCCTGTTCATTGATGCTGTGGAGATTTAAAATGGTTTGCTCAATTTACGGCCAGATACGGCCGGATTACGTCTTATTCGCTCCCTCACACATTTGATCTTTTTCTTTATTATGGCAGTTCGTCTGGCGCCGCCTTTGTGTTGAATATGGACACTTCCAGTTTCCTTGAACCGTTTTAAGGTACGAAAAACAAAACGCTTACTCACTTCGAACTGCTTAAGGCTATTGAATATCTGACACGGTCTAAGCTTTTGCTAATGTAATTTTAAAGCTTGCTCAATATAAACAATAAAAATCAATATAAAATAAACAATCAATAACGGAATCGCTTAATTATCATCAACGATAAGTTGTTAAAAGAATACATTCAAAAACGGGTATAATCAATTCCGCTGATAAAATTGAAATAAACCAAGACTGAAAAAAGGTGACACCTATTATGAGATACCCTGTTAACATTCTCCGGTCCACGCAAAGTTTCATAAGCTTTTGTGAATATTTTTATGATGAATAAAATCAAAAACGATTGCGAAAAGTGGTGGCTGTCAGAAATTCAAACGTAGTAGCGTAGTGACGTAGGCGTAGTAAATATCGCTATAAAGCCAAAAAATCTATTGCATAATCCAGTAATTCTAAATGTCCACCAATTTAATGACATAAGTAAACTTCCTCAAGCGACTCTCCATACTACTGCATGATTGCGGATAAAGTCTGCTCTCGAGCCGGTCCAATCCTAGCAATGACGTTTTTTTTTCCTCATGGCGAATTATTAATATGCAAATTAGAACGGGTAGTACCTCTACCAGCGGACAAACCTGAGCCCCTTTCGGCGCGGTAAAATAATCGTAAAATTTGTCCACGCCAATAAAGTACCCTAATCGTTCTAGTAGTAACCAGTGGGCAGGCATTCCAATATATATGAAAATTAATCGAATCAGAACCGGCTGAACCGATGAATGAATGCCTCGAGGCGGGGGGTTCTCTATAAGGAGCTGACAAGTCTATATGGCCGTGCCCGGTCCAGTCAGGCGTTGCTGTCCAGGTGATGATATATCTGTGAAAGGTGTTTTTTTTTGCTGAAGGCAAATCGATTTAAAACTCCGAGCGGCACTTCCTATGTTTGTAATATACCTTTTAAGACAGGGAAGGCGTTATCCTCAGACGTTGCATTACGCTTTAAGGTAGTTATTTTTGGATTACATGCTGGCAGCTCCCACGAACCTTGATTATAGTTATTATTCTTAACTTCTTCTTTTTTATGGCTTTTTACAGACCGAAACTGGTATTCAAAGTGAACGTTAACTGTTAATGACTTAAAAATTGTGAATGAACTGACAATTGCAACATTTTATAGATCTTCTACGTATCTTCTGTCAAAAATGAGCCTTGACTTTCCTCAAAAACCTGGAGAGTTTTCCAAGAAACATAAGATGAGTTTTACTCGCTTACTAATTGTCTCAGGTTTTCCGTTTTTTTTCTATCGAAATGAATGGGGTTGTGCGTGTATGTTACATGTGGCGAGATGTCTCGGGAGATGTATCAGTTATAACCATACGTTCCTATTATGGTTTGTTCCAAGTTCAGCCTATAAGAATTCCACCACAATAGAGACGTATAGCCATTACTGCTAAGTCGAGTTATTAGTACGAGACACTGAAGAAGTATGCACATTGTAGACGAAATACGCGTATCTGTCAAGATAAGCAAAGGTAGTTGGAATTAAATGGAAAATACTAATTTTTCTTCTAATTTCTCCTAAGGGTTCTAATTTCTAGTTACATTACTGGTATACTTACCTTAGGTATTGTTATTTTTTATGCAAGAAAAAAATCTAGTATTAGATCCAAGCTTGGGTTGAGTTTGGAGGGTTATAACCGAACCCACCTGACTTAGTAAAACCACCTTGTTTTCCATGTCCAGGACCATTGTAAGTTATTACTTCGGGGGGACACAACACGAGAATCGGTGACGTTACATGTCCATACCTATGTAGGTACTTCTGGAGGCAACCATATCCAGACAGACACTGACTCAGAAAAAAGTTGAGCTCTCCATGGTTCTTGTTCATGGGTGTGAGCCTGAACGTCTATCAACAGTACTCCGTTGTATTTCACTCCTGCTGCCATCTGGCCTTGGACTCACCTCTCACACGGCTACAATTTTTACTCAATTTTGAGTCGTTTTTTTACGCACTTTCGTCAAACGTAAAGTTACTGAAATTTTGGTTTGTGTAAAGATATCATTTGGATAAGGGTACTGTACCACACTTCCCGATTTGGAAACGTTAAATTTCCAAACCAGGCTCGTATTTAATATTATTTGAAAATAAGATTCTTATAAGGTATTTATAATCAGATTGATCTCACCAAAGGCCACCTCCTAAATAACACTAGCTTGTTCGGAAAAATACTCTTTCTTAATATTTTGTTCGGCAGGAACAATACTGTACGCAAACAATCCACACATTTTGTTGCCAACTCCATGTAAAATTCCACAAAATATTCATTTATTCATACATTAACAGAACCTTCTGAGAAACACAAATGAAGCTTATTTAGCAAATAAAAAGTACGTGTGGGTATTTGTACATATGGGAAGTACATACGTGTGGTTACAATAGATATCATTTGGTGATTATATTGCAAAGAAAATATATGTAGGACACATAGATATTCTCATTGCATTTTTATCAGTGTAGCACTAACAATGGGTCTGGGTTCAATCCCAGTTGACGTCAGGGGTTTTTCTGAGGCGAAAAAATATGGTCGCGTCTTCCTTCGGAAGGGAAGTAAAGCCGTTGGTCCCGGCTCATAGTCATGAGTCGATAGGTAGGGTCCAGGTGGTGGCGTCGTCTCACTGACGTCGGAGATTATCACCATGTGAGGAAATAGGCCGACGGAAAATAAATAAATTAAAAATCGGGGAAATATTACTGACCATTCTACATTTTGTAGGGCATCGATTACATTCATTTTTTTTTGTCTTACAAAAAACACACGGTGGTCTTATGATTTCAATTTTCGTTAAGTTGAATAACGAGATAGTTTGATTTTTTTTTCCGCGAAAACGTCGCAGCAAAAGTAAAACACGTCGGTTTCAAAGTACGGCTTGCTGCGATCTCGTTTCAACATATGGACACCCAAAATCTGTAGTAAAACACGCATGAAGCATTCTATTTCTAATGTAACTATTTATTTCATTAGTTTGTGATATAGTTGATATATTCACACGGTAAAAACATCGTTCTACATTGATAAAAAAAAACCCAACTTTACGCTTCACTCCAGCCATAAGGGTTTGCACAGAAACCTAAGTGACCTTGCTGGCAGCTTTGGTTCAGATTTGTTGGAAATGCTTGGCATTTTCAACTTCGTACTTCTTTCCGAAAAGCGCCCGCTTCATCATAGCCCAATATCTGTCAATTAGTCGTAACTCAGGACTATTTAGAGAACTGGTAGGTTTTAGTACGATATTAACTTTATTGGCTTCACACCTCTTCATCACAGTTTCAGCATAGTGATACGATGTCCAATGGGGCCAATATAATGGAGTGTTATCGTGACATCTAACGAAAGGCAGAAGTCGATTTTGCAGGTGGACTCCTTCTGGTAAATTGCCCTGTTCATTTGACCTTTGGTGATGAAAGATTTACTTTTTTCTGCCACATAAACAAATTGCTTGACAAATACGGATTTTGACGCAGGACTACGTGTTTAAATAAATTATATGTAAATGTAATAGTCTACGTTAGTTTGACGAAATAAATAAATATATAATCTACGTGTTTATTTTCTATACTGGGGTAAAATATTAAAAAAAAAAAACATATTGCGACCGGCACGAAACCCAGTCAGGGTTTGAGCGTTAATATCTCAGTCGTTCTTCCAAAAAAAATCCGATTCCAATATTGAAAACTATTGATGTTCAACATTGACCTATTTAACATAACGCAAATATAAGGTGATCTTATAGTTTCGTTTTGCAAAGAAAATATATAAACAGCAAGTATTTTCCTATCACAGACTTCAAATGTAAGCAAGGAAGATATCATGTGCAGCAGTGAGCTTCGCAAAATGTTGCATTCACTCGGCAGCCTTTGAGCCATTTAGAGCGGCAATGAGCCAGGTAGCCGATGGTTCTATCGCCTTTGGCTAGGCAACCGTTGCTAGGCAGCCATTATGCACTCGGGTAACTAAAACAGTAATGAATTTGTAGCCAGCCGGTTGGCGCAACCATGAGCGAAATAAGAGTTGGCAGCCATCTTTCGGTGAGGCGGTCGATCGGTATGGACGGTATAAATCAGCCAGCATCATCATCGCTAATGTGTGTAGTAGCTTCTGCAAACCTGAGCGTCTGTCCTCCAGGAGGAGCGGCTCACAACAGCGTCTATCCCCTATGTTAGGGGCGCCTGATCGCTATCCGAGTCCCAGGAGAGGCTCTAAACTCAACTGTGTACTATGCTCCTCCGGCCCTGCGAGCCAGCCGTAAAAAAGAATTGCAACGGAACACCTAGAATGGGATTAATTTCGAGTCCGCTTAGGTTTTTCAGTTTGATCCAAGCTTAGATGAAAAATAAAAAAAAGAGTTATTTAGATCCACGTATAATTTGCACTGCCTAAGATCGCCTCAACACGTTGGACTAATCTTGTTCCACACACCCAGCAAGTTAGCTCGAAACCCTTGTTGCGAATTTATAATTATAGAGTTAGATTGGAGAAAAGATTCTTCCTGAATACTGTGCATGTTTGGCACAAAATGTTTCGCAATGACGTTCAATGTCCTGTCAATGTCGACGTTTAGTGCTTAGAAGCCTTGGGATTTGCGTTTGGAAAATGTCAAGGGTACACCTCTAACGTATTCTCAGATATCTCAAATAACAAGTTTTGTTATTCGAGAGATATTTTGTTTGCAATCCTTAGGTATTTTGTTTAGGTATTTTACCTCTTAATCTGAGCTCTTTAACACCAAGGCCAGTTATCAAGATGAAAATTAGGTATCCGTATGTTGTTGTCTCCTGCTCAAGAAGTAAGGTGTTGACGGGATACTCAACTAATTGGAAGCCGAGAGATCCTCTGCATTTCCGCGATATGTCACTGGAATGTTGAATAGAAGGATTGGGTAAGTAGCCTCGTTCGTTTTGGCAAACAATACACTGAATTCGTGCGACGTACAGTAAGTTATTTAAGTAACTGATTTAAGCCAACAGTAAAGATGCTGTTGCGGCACTCACAAAATGTGAAGATGGTCCCGCATAACTAAAAACAATTTGCTATACAGTCAAAACTATATATCGAATGTAAGATATATTATCACATTTTATGTTATTGTTATCGAATAATTTAATCTCATTTTCACCATACAGCCTCTACATTAACACATATTGTTAATGTTTGCCATATTGTCATTTAAAGGTTTTTTATTGTCTGCACTCGGTGTAGATTATATACCAACTGTTTGGCATAGAGTACAGCAAAAATTTTGTTCGTTAAAATTGCCATATTTTTATGGTAACCTAACTTAACCGCCTATTCAGCATATTGTTATTTGGCCTTTTACCATCTACCATATTGTTAAAACTATAAAGGAGATTGTTAGTTTATCGTTGTCAACTGTAAGGGTAAATGTCGTAACAATAACGGAAGCGGTCGTCAACTATAAGGAAAATGGTCCAGGAATGGTTTGTGATTATGCGGGGTTTCATAGGAAAAACAAGTTAATTCTTAATGAAGCTTGAGAACCGATTTAGTCCTATTTATACCAACAGTAAGGATGCTGTTGGGGGCACTCAAAAAATGTGGTTGGGGTTTTTCATTAGCAAAATAAGACAATTCAGATAAACGCTTCTTGAGAGCCGATTTGTTCCGATTTGTACCAACAGTTGGGGCCACACGTGAATTGTTATGGTGATTTTTCATTGGAAAAAAGGTTGTTTCGAAAAACACCTGAGAGCTAACTTGAACCGATTGATACCAACAAAAAGGATGCTGTTGGGGTTACAAGCAAAGTGTGATCGTGGTTTTCTTCTTTGGGATTTTATTTTATTTAAAATAACAAACAGCCGCTCTCCACCGATTTAAACCAATAGTAAAGATGCTGTTGGGCTACTCATAGAGTGTGATACTGTTTTATATTGGAAAAAATAGGTCATTTTTAATAACGCTTTTTTATTGCGAACAATGAGATGGCATCCACACAAAGGTGATAAAAAAAGAACGTAAAGATGAAGTGCTTAGGATTTTCATAATAAAACAAGAGGTGTGCCTTACCGGCCTCAAGGAGCGAGAACTGAGACTATCTGTGAAAATGAAGTAACTCTCCTGTGTGAGTAAAGCAACCGTTTCTAACGAAGAACGTATTGCCGCCAATTCAGCAACAATAACAGAACAAGGAGCATGAAATACTTTCTTTTTCTAAGATATAATTTTTGAAATATTGCTTTTGGGTGTTTTGTTTTATTCCGTTTTCGAAAGTCTACGTCAAATAACTCAAACAATTGACGTGTTCCTTTTTTTAAAAAAAAAATCAAAGAAACTTAATTAGCGCTAATTTGCATGCTTCCGATTAACAACAAACTTCTATTGTATAGCCATTCCTATCTTACATTACGTCTCTTAGGTGAGTTTATCCCCTGACTCTTAGATAAGCTAGTGACGATACGCATAATTTATTCATTTTTCAAACAAACCATCAACCCAGGAAGACTGCTATGATGGAAAGAACTCATTAGCTTCGATGCTGCTGAATTGTTCCATTGCATTTCTGCGTCGGAGGGGTTGTAATCTTCCTTTGAAGCATTTTCAAGTGGAATCCAAACAACTTGGACTAATTTTCAGCTGCGTAATGTTTGCGTTGGATGGCTTTAATTTGATGGCTGCATACTCTTTCCTTCCAGTCGTGAATTGCAATTCGTAATAGAAGTTCGAGTAAAATTGTTTTTTTTTTGCAAATAATTTGATGGACACAGTACGAATTTGTTAAATTCAATATTTTGAAACATTTTTTCTTTTGAATTTGTAATGATGTTGCTTTGTAATGATGTCGCTTTGTAATGATGCCTTCCAGAACTTGCTGCAACGGTGCGGAGTGCGGTCACCCCACATGACATGAACAACCCAACACTTCCTCCTCGTTCTCCTGTGGTAAACCAAATGCAGCCCAGCCCAGCAACGGACAGATTCTCCACTCGAGCGTATTCACATAATTTGGTTCAAAACATCACATTCACCACGTTGAATTTATGCATCTTGTTCATGGCCTGATGCGACGACGATAATAATCACACTGCTGTCTGCAGCAGCGAGAGAAAATATTGTAGTAGGCATACCGTTTGGATGGTGCACTGCCGTAGGTACTTACACACAATGCAACTATATGGGCACTCCAAGAATGAAGGCACCGGCTCCGAAGAAGGGTAAAGAAATGCCCATCATCAAACGCTATGTGTTTCAGCGCGAAGAACAAAAAACATCCAAGTCTACGCCAAAGAACCCTCAAGTTTTTCCTTCCCTTTGTAGATGTTCACATACCTACATAGTCATGGCATATTCTGTATGTTTTTCCAATCTCCACGGAGTCCACAGAAAGTGCATACAATAGGCCTATGTGCAGTAGTCTTTATGCAGCATCAATCTCAGCCCGTGAGTGCATATTATGAATGTTCGCAGTGGTATAAATAATTTTTCATAATCTGAAGCACAAGGTTTTAGAGAAACATGTTGTTAAAGAAAAAAGCGAGTCCCTTCCCGATCGTTATGTAGACTATGCATTCACCACAACTCAGCAACGGTGTACCCTTTCTGCAAGTTTCAACCAAGATGGATGCATTATTAGATGAGAGTGAAACATTGAGGGGCGCCTCCTACCTTCCTATGTACCCCCCATATCGAACGTTTTATTTTTATTTTCGCTGGTTCTACCGCTGACGGGGGATCCTTGTCGACAATTGGCGCAAGATTTGCTTCAGTGCTTCCGTCCGACCGATGCCGGCAAGTGCGTGTATACGTGTGCATGTGGTGAAAGGTGTAGTTGTTTGTTGCAGCACGCATAAAATGTATGTTCACGCATTGCACGTGCAGTAGATATAAAAGGACCGATTCTATTCAAGGTGCAGATGTGCTAATGTGGTATGATGGCATGGAGATTTTTGCGTAATGTGCGTGCCTTCTTAGCGATTGTTTAAGCCCTCATCATGTGGGGTTAAACAATCGCGAAGGGAAGCAGTGCAAGATGATGATGACGACGATGACGGAGATTTTTTATGCTCGAGGAAGGCACTTGAAAATACTGCTTATGCGACAACAATAGCTGTAAACCGTGAGGCAATTTTATGGTAAAAAGGGGTAGAATTTTGTGGCTCGTGGCCTTGCGTGTTATATACAAATATGCTTGCTAAGGAGCGAGCTTTGAGGTGCACGGTGATCTAGGACAGTATTATGATTATATCCAGTCGATTAGGCTAATCAAGAAATGCATAAAATATGTAAATCATTTTTTTGGTTGAAAACACGTCCGCCGCAAATATTCAGTAAATTCATATTTTCAAAATATACTTCTCATAGTGAATATTTTTTTTAACACCGTTTGCTTGCAATTTCAACTACGATTCAAACAAAAATGACCTAATAGGAAAAGGCTTGCATTGAAACAGCAGAAACTAAATCACCCGGAATCGGCGACTTCGCTTTGATGGCGCGATGCGTGCGTTGTCACGCTACTAAACGTTACGAATCCCTGGCAATGCAAAACCACTGCGGTAGCGCAAATGAATGTTAATGACCAAATGCAAAGAGGACTTCACTGGCGTTGATGCTACCGCACTTGGGCCAGTAAGCTGCGGTGATTCTAATTCTTCTTAGATCATTTCGTCGACCACCTCCGTCGTCTCGTCACGACGACAGCACTCGATGTTGGGCAGCGCAGCGACGACGCTGTCAACCACAGACCTATGACATGTGTGTAATGTTTGCTGAGCGAACAATGTATGGTCGCTCGACTGAAGTTATTCACAAACCCATCCCTTTTGTGTGCCGAAAGCGAACGAGATCGGTTGCAAAGAATATGATTCCATTCGCATTTTGTTCAGGAGGTCGGGAACAGTGTCATAGCTTCCCACACACGGGGGGCGGCGGCGTTTTACCGAGAGATAACTTGAGGCTCGTTCGTCGGCCATCATCGCAGCTGGCAGCTGCTGCTAGTGTTATGTCATGTTAAAGCTGACATGAATAGCAGCCGGTCAGCGTGCGCAAACTACCACAACGACGACCACGACGACGCTACTAGTCGAAGCCACTAAATGCGCGGGAGGGGAAGTGACGTTTCCCAAGCGCATTGTGCACTATTTCAAATATGACAAATTGCACATGATGGCCATGGACATGAGGAGGCGTTACTCCCCCTGAATGCTGATTCCTCGATTCTCAGAACTGTTGAACTGTTGGAGTATAATCCCATCTTGGGCAGTTTCGAGTCAATTTTATCTGCTCTTTTGGCTCGCCCGACCTTGAATTTGTGTTGCAAAAAAGTTAACGTAAACAATCTTACCTAACGTGATCTTTACTCATTTTCGTCCAAACAACACCTGCTGGTGTTTGGCAGAGAATAGGAAGGTATGGAATGATCTTGATGATAGTAGAATAAATTTACTTTTAATCGGAAGCAGATGGCTCCAATAGTTTTATGTTGGGGATAGGGTGGGGAACTAACACGATATGCATTAGTATTGATATACATGGACTGTAAATTGACGTTTGAGGGGTATTTATGAGTTCAAAACCGATATGATTTGTTGGCCTTTTGAGTATCAGTGCATGAAAATGCATGAGATTGGCTTGCCAACTACGCCCATGAGTTTATCCACGCAAGGATTCTGAATGAATAAGATTGAGTTTATATTTCCATATCTGTTCACATCCGAATAGAACAAATTGAAACGTTCTTCCATCTTTATTCAAGTAAATTTAAGCCTTCTGGACTGGCTCGTTAATTGGAGTAAAATATAAACCGAGTGAAAATACATCCCTTACGCTATTTCATGAATTTTCAACTTATTAACTTTCATTGGAGATTATTCCTCCTCTGAACCATGAGTAGTTCTTTTTAATTTCAATACTTTCAATCTTCTAGCATGTCATGTGGAATATTTTATTTTTTATTCCTTGGAATCTTCTGAACAGTGAAGTTTCATTCGTTTTATTCAATCATGCAAAATCTATCAGATCTTGCTTTCTTCAAATTTGTCAATGCATAGCATGCTTATTGGAAGATTAAATTAAAGTATTTCTTGAAATCGCTTTTGACATGAAATCAATGATGTTTTACGGTAGATTTGTGATTCGTTAAATTATAAACTGTAGTTTTTAACTTAACATCTCGGCATCTGCTAACAGTTGAAGCTTAAACTTGATATCTTTTAAGCGGGAAACAATCGAACTTCCATAAGAGATTTGTCCTTCTTTGAAGCATGAGCAAATTTTTCAAATTTCAAAATTCAAGAGATGCTTGCCGCTTGTAATGCATCCCATCATTCCATCATTTCTGCAAAATTTCTTTGAATTTCCGTTGCGAGATTATCACCATGAAAATATTAAATAACACTTAACGGGGAAAGGGAGGGACCATCGCGGCACCTAAGTGAAACGATTTGGATAGGGAGTATAGGAATGCCTTCTCCCTATTGTTAACATTTCGCGGAACAAGGGCGGGCTCTTTGACCCCATCTATTGGGTTTATTCTGTCAATATAGGTCTCGACTCTAGTGCTGTCAGTGTGAACTTGCTTTTGGAAGGAGATTCTCTTTCCTATATTCACGGGTTTCGAGCAAGTGTCTTTGCTTACGGGCCCGCTCAAACGTTTTGGCCCTTCTTACAGGACCTTGATGATAAACAACAACAAATAACAATAAAATCGTGATCAAATCGTTTTTCAGCTTAGTCCACTGCGATGGAAAGTTGCTCCAATAGATGGTAGTATTACATCATTATCATCATCATAAATATTTCTTCCATAAAGCCTCAAATGGAGAAGTTGGGTGAGTGTCTTGCGAAGAGGTCGGCCATAATTTTTAGGGATTTTGTCCGGTAAATTGTTCTTGCACCAGGTCTGCGTAACTTTAGCTGAATGTGTTCATAATCCGGTTGGAAAACCCATTTGCGTCTTCTAAAAATGATTGAAGCATGTTTCATCAAATGTACTTTCAAAACACCATTGTGGTATTATATTTAACATCCTTTTTTAAGAAAAGTAGAGTAAGTCGACCTTCCGAGGATATTGCTGGATATGGGATTTTGAAATCGTGACACTTCTCGGACTGATTAAAGGGTCTCATGGTGATGAGTTCGAGGAACTTTGAAGGCTACTAAGAAGGATAAAAGTTCTACCTAAATCTTATAGGCCCAGAATCTTATCGTCAATTTTACTTAAAACAATGGAAAAAAAAATGTATGAACACTTTAAACATCATACTTAGGAAAAACTCCTCTAGGTAGGTTTTGCTTATCAGGAAGGTAAATCATCGGTTATAGCATTGCATGCGGTTGTTACAAAAGAGACTTTTCTATTCAAGTGAAAGAAATTTCACTGGCTGAGTTCCTAGACATTAGAGGAGCATTCGATAATTCATCTCATAGCTCAATGATAAAAGCAATGATGAACCTTGACTTTGATAAGTGTATTGTCGATTGGATCAACGAGATGTTATCAAGAAGCTATCCATCAGTGTCTACAAGGAGGCGCATTGTCACCTCTAGTTTTGTCTTTAATAGTTGATGATCTCTTCAAAAATCTGAAAACCCTAGGATTTGAAGTAATTGGCTTCGCAGACGATATAGTTATGATAGTACACGGTAAATATGACTGTACCGTCGCGAACAGAATTCAAAGTGCTCTAAATTATGTCTCATTATGGTGTGATAGGGAAGGGTTGAACATAAATCCTTCTAAAACTACTATAGTGCCATTTACATGAAGGAGAAAATATTTATTTGAAAAGTCAAGATTTAAAAGTTCGCTTTTGGAACTTTCAAATACAGTCAAATACCTTGGAGTTTTCTTTGATGGTAAACTCAACTGGAACTTTCGTTTAGAGCAGACAATCAACATAGCGACAAATTCTCTACACCCAAATTCGTGAACTCCAGTACCCAGATCCGTGAACTGCAGTCATTAAATCGAGAACAAGCAAAAATACACCGTAAACCGAATCACGTACTCATGAACTAAACAATGTTTAATGGGAAGAATCCGGAAAACGTGAACGTGAACTAGTTTTCATTTTCGGGAACGCTTCATTTTTCTGTGCTTCTGGTAACCAACAGGTACTGAAGTCAAAAATCATCCTTTGAATTTATTCGGAAATAGAGAGACTCAAGATTACCTGCATTGGTCCGGTGGCCAAAAACTAAAGAAACTGTTGTACAGACAAGGTTAGAAAAACTCCAATGGCTAACAGTCAGTTCAATTACTGGTCCAATGAAAAGTACACCAACAACGGCACTGGATGCATGCTTTTTTTTAATCTTTATTAGAGTGGCTTTCAGCCTCCTGGGCTGGTTCGCCACTTAGGATGCATAGCTGTTCATGCTACCATTGCATCAATACATACAATTAGAAGCTGAAAAGAGCGCTCTAAGGACCACATTGATTGTGAACCTTTTTGAAGGAGCTCTAATAGGACATCTTAGCATTCTAAAAATTGATAGATCCTTTAGTTATGAACAACGAAGATTGGATGGAGAAAAAAAATACAACTTTGACTGTTCATATCAAGTTAGTGATCCTGGAAATGATTCGTGGGAAAGAGGAAATACAAACCTCCGTCAAGGATCGATTGTATTCTACAGCTATGTCTGTTATAATCCGGAATAATAAAATCATCTGTATCACGGTAACGGATTGACGTACAAATAAGTTTAATAAATCAAAACAAAGGTTATTCACTTCACTTTAACGAAAAAATATCAATACAAATCATTTCTCTTCGTTTCTAATGAAAATTCGCCCTTTCTTCTTTATTCCTCCCATCAAACGCTGCATACTTCCGGAGTCAATTTCCTTGGCACATTTGTTCCACATTTTGGTCATCTGAGACGCGTCCCGAGCCGTTTTTCTTAAGCTTCCGCTTCATTATTGCTCAAAAACTCTCGATGGGCCGGAACTGCGGGCAGTTGGGTGGGTTTATGTTTTTATCGATGAAATCTACGTTATTATCGCGGTGCCACTGGATGACTTCCCGGCTGAAGTGGCAACTCGCCAAATATGGCCAAACCTTCACGGGACCTTTATAGGCTTTGATGAAAGGTAGTACGCGGTTTTTGAGGCATTCTTCCTTGTACAGCTTCGAGTCAACCGTCTTATTTGTCAGGAACACTTTGGCCTTTGCTCCGCAGCTGCATATCCCTTGCGAAATCATCGTTTTTTTTTTTTGGCGAATTTGTCCATAAAAGCAAACTTAAACTTCGCAGGAACATCTCCTCGTGCCGTCGCCATGTAGAATATTTAGCCAGGAAGCTGTCCGAAATCCATTTTGACGGAGGTTTCATCGTCGATGAGCAGGCATCCTTGGTACTTCGTCAAAACCTGCTGGTACAATTTCCGAGCTCGAGTTTTGGTGACGAAACTTTGCTTGCTGGCTCGATAAGAACGATATCCTGCTCGTAAACGAATTCTTCGAACGGTACTGCGAGCAGCAGCGTATTTTTGTACGATTTCATTATCTGATAGTCCAAGGGTTTGCTCTGACGGTTCTCAACACCTTCTGGTTCAGCTTGCGGTCATATGTTCCACTACGACGCTTACCTAGAGGCACTCGATGCACGCTCTTTCGCTCCCTGAAACGATTGAGCACATCATACACGGTTGATTTGGCGATTTTCAACGTTTTTGCGATTTTTATTGCGGACCACGTTGGATTAATCACGTGGGTGTGCAGAATCTTTTCTCTCCTCTCGGCTTCCATATGGAATAACTTTTGACTCACTGCACGAAACACCGTGAAATTTATACCACAGAAAGTAGGCGCCGCTTAGGAAAACAAATCATTGTAAAAGAATGCTTGTAGCGGTAATTTTACGTGCCGCAGCAACACAATAAGTGATTCCGGATTCTAAATGGACAGAATTTTATGCAGACGGATAAAAAATGAACAATCAGGTGCGAGCAGGTGTAACTGGCCCAGAGTGGCCCAGGGATTGACATATCTCTTTCAATGGGTAAGTGTCCAACTTTAATCCAAGCTGAAAGTCAAGGAATTTTGGAATGTTCTGTTCTATGCTTACGCAGAAACTTAAGATTTTCAAGTATATGAATTATGTCGGCCAGTCAAGCAGCTATAAAAGCTTTAAAGTCAGCAACATGCACTTCCAAGCATGTTTGGGAATGTGTTCCATTCGTCATTTAAGTGCTGCGAATGTCTTTTTGAGCAGTTTTCTCGAATCAAAAATAAGTTGTCATTATGTCGTCGTGATATTACCAGTTTCAGTAATGTCTGCGGTCAAAAGTCTAAGTAGTTCCAAAGTTCAAACAGTATAGGACTCATGAGAGAGACATTTCCTTTAAGAGTTTGGGAGAGTATTGCGTCTCTTTATGTTATTAAATTGTAAGCCAGTGCTACGGTCAAGAGGGTATTTTGTTACTTTTTCAGTCGTTGATAGTTTAGTTAATAGCTGCCTAGTTCTTATGTGCACTGAAATTCATCGATGCATACCTCGTCTTAGCTCGTTTGATTGTCCTATCACTTTGTCCGCTTTGTCTTCGGCAAAATTGTTGATGGGAAAATTATCTCGAAGTACAGATAGCAAATATTCTCATACGTCATTACGCCAAAAAGCTAGAAGGATGAGTTTGGTTTCCACATAGCAATTTCCATAAACTGTGAGATCAATTGAGCTTAAATTTTGGAAGAAGTGTAAGGATTTGCAATCTATTGAGTGGGGTGGAGATAATTTGAACTACCCTAATACCTTATCCTTTATTACTATTATGATTGAGGATGCTGTGAGCTTTTTGAGGTTTCTGCATTTAAATGTTTTAAATCAGAACACTCTCTTGATTTAAAAACAAAATAAACTTCAAAACATTTATAACAATACTAGCTGAACCCGGTGCGAGCCTTGCTACGCATTCAACAAAATGAATGGGAATTTCATAGAACTGGCGAGCTTATGGTTTTTTCCTGAATGAATTTGGGAAAAATATTTTCGTTTGCTAATATGTGTAATTTATGTGTTTTCAATTTAACCCTTGAATCGATAATTTCTACTGGTTTTTGTTTCTGTGTAGAAACATTTTATAGACAAAACATTTATCTTCAAACGAAGCCGTATCGTCAGTTTGAACGTAATATTCTCTTGCACAACCTTAGATTAACTTCTTGTGCATAATGTAGCACTGAGAGTAACTCAAGCATACCCCATTCTTGACTAAAATGGGCATAAACTTCTATCAGAACATGCTGTTTACCCGAGAAATACACATGTTGTTTTAGTTACATGGATAGTTCTCAAATTTGGTTCAAATTTCTATTTCATTTGTTTGAGAGCCCCTCTCTCCCTCCAGAGAGAAGGGGTCTCGAACCACTTAAGAAAAAAAAGCCTGCCTAATAAACCCCACATGCAAAATTTGGTTCCGTTCAATTGATTAGTTTCTCGATTTTTGCAGAAATTTTTGTTTAATTTGTATGGAAGCCCCCTCCCTCTCTTTCAGACGGAGAAGGAGCTTTGAACCATCATACGAACCTTCTTCGGCCCCAAAAAACCCAACATATAAATTTTCATAACAGTAAGGATAATTCTCGTGTGTGATTGACATTTGTATGAGAGCTCACCTCTTACAGAGAGGAGAGGGGTCTCAAACCACCGTAGAAATATTTCTTACCTTTAAAAACCTCTACATGCCAAATTTGGTTCGATTTGCTTGATTAGTTCCCGAGTTATGCGGAAATTTGTTTTTCTTTGTATGGGGGTGGCCCCACCTCCTCCAGAGAGGTGACGAATTTAGAACGATCATAGGATCCTTTTCAGGACCCAAAAACCCCTGCATACAAATTTACATAGCAGTATGGATAGTTCTCATGTTTGGTTAAAATTTGTGTTTCATTTGCATGGCAGCCCCCTATCTAGTGACGGGAAGGGTCTCAAACTATCATAAGAACCTTCCCGGGCCAACCTCTCCTCCACCAGACCGCCCCCCCCCTCCCTGTAGAATTCCACGCCGACCGGTTCAGTAGTTTTCGATTCTATGAGCTTCAGACAGACAGAAATTCATTTATATATATATATATATATATATATATATATATATATATATATATATATATATATATATATATATATATATATATATATATATATATATATATATATATATATATATATATATATATATATTATATATATATATATATATAGATTTGCAGATCTCGCGAACACACGATGAATTGGAAATTGTAGTCATTATTTTGAAAACTATTTATGCTTATCTAATTTTAATATAATAATCCATTCCAAAATTGCCCCAGGTTAAGTATTTAATGCACATCAATGTTCAAGTAACCCATACACATAATGACAGCGTATCTTGAGTAAAATTGACCTCTTACCATAGAAGCCTCATTTCCAATGCATCAAACCTTGAACTTATTTGCGACCAGTTCAAACGCATTCCCGTAAGCGTGCGATCCACATTCAGGGAGCCGAATAAGTGCAAAGCATCAACCTCGTACAGCAGACTGACAACGTTTTTAAAATAGACCGAATGTCCCCATTTCTGCCGTCAACCGTGCGCTGGGTTGCCTATGTGTTTGTTACTCGTGTCCGCATGTGCTCAGACTTTATGAGATGCACCACATTTATTTGTACCCTCCGTCCGATTTGGCGTGCCATCCACAAAAACTGCAACCGCAATGTCTAAATGGTAGCGGCAGTGGAGTGCGAATTTTTGGCAACCATCTCTGTGGAACCATTCGCCACATCAACAACCGTCATGCTCACATACGTCGGCCGGGTCGCATTCGCCGTAGCGGAGACATCTTCACCGAAGGCTGGCTGATGGTGGAAAACGAGATCGTGCGCTTCTTTGGTTTGCCAAAAGTTATGGTTCACGCTGGTCCGGTATCGGTCGGTCACCAGGATTGTCATTCTTCTGATGATTCGGTCGACCGAGAAAACAAATAATGCATTATATTCGAACCTGTGAATGCTGGCGGCGCGAGAGGCGTTACGAACAAATTTTAACCACGAAATAAGATAATTTGTGAACACCGCAAATGTTTCGGTGGATGGGATATGAGAAGGAAAAGCGAGAGGAAATTATTCGCTGAAAACTTTTCTGTCTCGTAGGTGACAGCGATTTTTTTTAATGCTCAACACATTTCGGATCGCCGCTGTGACAGGCACTGCCGACCATGGGGACGATTTAGCGTTCCCCCGTCTCACAATTAGCGCTGCACTAATATGTGCAGCGCTGCTGTGCGAGACAAATACATCGACCAGATCGTTGTTCATGTAAATTAGCCTGATGACTACCAAAGACGACGCCGGCGATGACGGTTGTCTGGTAGCCTGGCGCGACGACGCACTTCGAAGGGGCCATAACTGTTGTTGATATTAATTGAAAACAATATTCTATTTAGACTCATTAATCTCGCGTAAGCATGGGGAAAGACGCGCTAAGTGGGGCACAAGCACGTGTGCCCAGGAAGGCTAGAGTAGTGTAATACGCCTACGATTTGGTTGGTCTTGGCTGCTGTCATAGGTAAATAACGTAGAGAAGGCTAAACGACCTTCAGACTAACTAAATTGTAGTATTAGGCTTACACGAATCAGTCATTTGCGTCAGTGAATTGGCCACTTGCACACAAATGGACATTCATTACAAAATTGAGCAAAACTTTATATATTGCGTTAACTAGCACAACCTTGACTCAATTCCACAACTCGCAACCGAATGTGCGGGCAGTATCCACATTTCCAGCTTCCATATTACATAATCCTACGTTCTCAATCAACTACATCAATCAACCTTTGCTGAGTGAAAAATGCAAATCAAATCGATTATCACAATCCATTGATTAAAGAACAGCGATAACTAGTCATCCTACACACCCACTAAAATTATTACGAAACAACCGCCAATGGGAGCACTTCGATTCTCACCGCCCTAATTGCTTCCACTCGACTCCTTCACCATCCTCGTGTGTTAGGTTGCACGGCAAGGCAGGTGCATTATTCAATCCGCCGGCGTCAGCTGTTCTGTCCGTCGAATGGCCCCCCATGCTAGAACAAAGGCATACACACAACGAACTGGTTCGATTTCGCTGTCAAGGTCTCCACAATCAGAGATATCTTTGCTTCTGAAAGGGGGATGTCATGCAAATTCTCGCCAATGGTTCTACGATGTAGATATCTGCTGCGAATAAATAGGTGGGTGGTGTAAAACTGAGCCACACAGTGTCGACTTTGCATCCAGAATGGAGTACATATTTGCTTGTCCGTTGGCTGGCGCAGCGGCGGTGCGGTTGACGTCAAATTAAAAATAAATAATGACACTGAATTGAATTTATGAACCCGGAATGCATAATATTTTCCAATTACTTGCAACTTGCCGCCTAGCGTTGAAGAACATATTGGACGTTTACTCGGTCTTCATTTTTAAAAGTCTCGAAAAAAAGGTTCTATATCTTGATGTAATATATTCGGTATAAAATTTATATTGATTACATGTTTCTTTTCTATAAGGTGCACCATAAAACACTTCATTTTCGGCACAGTGGGAAATCATCTCAAAATCAGAAGCAACTACAAAGCGGTTTTCAATCTAGGTGTCGCTCGTCGGCTGGCCTCAGGTTGCGGAAAATTCGTAATGGCACCTAATCATAATGGCAGTGTTGTAAAAGGTAGCGAGAAGATTTTGACGAAATTCTGCTGCTCACAACGTTGCCACATGTTAGCTCAATTTCAACGATTCTTTCAACCACAAATACATTAACACCATAGCCACGCCTTGGAAATAAAGATGCAAGTTATATGCTATTTATGAACCACGTAGACTTTTCTGGGTGGAGCTGGGAGGGGCAAATTTTCAAAAAAAAATCTATGGAGATGGTTTGTGGGCCCTTTCCAGGCGAGGGAAGCTCCCACTGGTGTTTATCGAGAAGAACGTGGAAATTAACACCGCGTACTAGAAGACCAAGGTTCTGTAGAAGGTTGTGGCAACGGCACTTCGGGACCTCAACGGGAAGAATCATTACGCCTTTCAATAGGATGGTGCACCAGCCTACACGGCGAACATGGTCCAAGCGTGGTGTCGGAAGAATTCGACTGATTTTCTCGGCAACACTTTGTGGCCTCCCAGCTCCCCAGACCTTAAACTCCTGGACTTTTATACATGGTCGTACATGCTGGCCAAACAGAGCGAACATCAAGTGAGCACTATAGATCGCTATGACTCTGGATTGTGGATAACAAGTTCTCGCCCACATTTGCACCTAGTGCACATCCTCACATCATGTTTTGTTTAAAAAAAAATTTTTTAAAATAATTAATTTTAAAAACCGCGTAAAATTTTCCCTCGTTGAATTTCAAGCCAAAGGAGGCGTAAACAATTGTTTGCAATCTTCCATGCGCCATACAACAATGTTTGCAATTTTTCATACAACAGGCTGGATTTAAGAGTTATCTGGCTCAAGTTTAGATAAAATATCACATTATTTTCTACCTAATCTAGCATTCCCTTTATATGCATTAGATAAGGTAAAAAATAAAATGATTCTTTTTATCTGTGTAGGCAAGTTAGTTTGCTTAAAATCACGTACACTTTTAAAAATCCTAATCGGAATCATGTTGGGTAAAATTCACCTTGAGTCTCGAACAAAATTACTTACGCAATTTCAGCACGGGTCGTTCAAATCCTGTCGAAAATTCTATGAAAAAAACATCTTAGCAGGACTCAACCAACACAGAAGGATTAACTTGGAATCTTAGAAAGACTTGTTCAAAACCTACACGAATTGTTTGCATAATCCAGGTTCACAAAGTGAGATTCCCAAAATTAAAAAATAAATATAAGTGACTAAACAATAATCTTGTAAATAACCCTGATAAAAGGAAGATTGTGTGTGTTTGTGTATGTGTGTGTGTTTGTGTGTGTGTGTGTGTGTGTGTGTGTGTGTGTGTGTGTGTGTGTGTGTGTGTGTGTGTGTGTGTGTGTGTGTGTGTGTGTGTGTGCAATTCACCTCCCACTGATCGGCAGTGCTCTCATGGAAGAAATTTGTCTGCACTTTTTGACATTATGCTATCTATAGGTGCAAACACTTTTAGCCCTGGAGATAAAAGGTGATGGCTCTATTGCAGTTCCAACGACCCATTTCGAGAATGCCTGTTTCTACATGTACATTCTGAGGTCGCTATCATATGCAATAAGCCCCGCATGAATACACCCATATATCAAATGGATATATGAGATGCAATCACACCACCACAATCAAAATTAATTTTGATTCTGGCGCGTATTTAGTAATGGTTTTATGTATATAATAAGTAAAACTGTAACATTCTTACCAATCTTCGTTGTTTCTTTCCTTTTCTGTTTACTTTCCTTCTTGTTCAAGTCCTTACCGTTCTCGGCCTGGTTTTGTATGCTCTTGATAATCATTCTGCCTCCGGATGAATGAGGATTCCTCCAACTTCGTGGTCATAAAGGCATGCCCTCTTTTCTGTGGATATCCTACAAATAGAGATAAGACAAGTTGGGCTGCCCCTCCGGTTGGTGACCCCTCATAGCATTAGTAACTGATATTGATTCTATTGATTCCTACGCTCATTAATTTGGTACCAACCGGGGGAGACTTGGTCCTATACCCAATGCTTTCCTTATCTCCAATCCGTTCAACTACTCGCAATATTTTGTGATATAGTGGGCGGAATATTACAATTTGAGATAATTCTAAGCAGTCGGTCTACCAAAATTTGGCAGATCGACAGGTAATCGATGGGGGACTGACCACCAGATACTTCTTAGCAAGATGCTAGGAAGAGGACGAAAGTGTAAATGAGAAAACTCCTCCTTGTAAATAACCCTGATAATAGGAAGATTGCTTCAAAAGATTAGACTAGACACGCATCGAGCAGGATGTACTTAGTATTTTGAAAAGAATTTGCCGAGAATTCAGAGAGAAAATTTTTTTCACTCCGTATCATAAACTACACGGCGGGACAATTTAACTCAATTTTGAATCGTTTTTGACTCAATTTCGTCAAAAGTGAATTCACTCATATATGAGTAAATGTAACTGGGATTGACAAGTCGACATATCTAAGATACCGACTTAAATTAGATCGACTAAAACAAATTTACGGAAGAAGCCATCGTTTACGTTTGCGACATTGGCCCTCATGAAAACTCCATGTCGAATTATTGTCTAGATAGAGCGAGTGAATGGCTGATGGATTGAGAATCGCAAGGCCTACTGATAGAAAGAAGTGAGATATTTTTACTATAGTCACTAGATTCATAGTCTGGCGGATACAACGACGGGAGCCAATTTGAACTGTCAGTTGGCGGAGCCAATCGAGCATATCTCGAGTAACTCATGTTCATGGCCTAAAAGCCATTTGTAAACAATGCACATTGGTCCGAAAGAGCGATTTTCAGGAATAAAATAAAAAGTGCATTTAGATGACGTGTAATCAAATTGGTGTCTTCAAGTAAGTTTTTGGTAAGATTAAGGCGCATCTGAAAAAGGGGTCGTCCATAAACTGCGTTCATCGGGGCACGATTTATTTTTTTTAACTTTTTTGTGTGACGTTTTAGGCTTTCAAAACATTCTACAAAATTGTAGAACTCACAATTTCCATAAACTTTGCACAAAACATCAACTTGCTATCTTGTTTTTTTATTGAGATATGAAGCATTTTATATGGGAACCCCTTAAAAATCGGTTTTTTAGCTCTAACTTTTTTCGTTGATTTTTTCTCGGTCTACTATGTTTTAAAAAGTTTTTTCTTTTACTTAAACACACAACTTTTACGAAGACAGCAATACGCTATCTTTCAGAACTAAAATGATACAAGCGTTTTGTTGTTCAAAATATGCCATTTTCTAAAGGTTATATCTCAAAATGGCGCAAACATTTTGGAAATAAAGTTACGTGACATTATGGTAAATATTTTACTGAACATTTAAATGTTTTAATATATGAGGGGTAATTGATAATTACTAGGTGGGCATGAATCAAGAAGTGTGGTTTTCGGTAAAAATACAGTCTTCAATGAGCTTTTCAATAGTAATTTCTTACTTTGAGTTTTCCGCGGCATTCTATGGTAAAGAAAGTTTTTCTTTTCACAGAAACACACAAAGTTTTGGATGATGGCTGTACTCTAGCCTTTAAATTTGAAAAGATACAGGCATTTGTTTTATCGAAACATACTGTTTTCAACAATAACAATGAAGGGAGGCGACATGCGACATACTATGTGTTGAGGAAATCAAGTAAGCCATGGAATCGCAGGAAGAGAAAATAATTCACTATCTTAACAATCGTTGCTGAGTACGGTAATAAAAACAATAATTATCAATCGGAAAAGTGTTTAAAGAAAACTTCAAGCCGAAGAAATAAGCAGCTACAAAGAACGAAAACAATTTGCAAGCAAACCATCTGAACAATTGGTCCTCTGTCTAGGTGAGTTCCCTTTCGGAAGCTGAAACTGAACACTATGATTGCGAATGTTTTTTTATAGAAATGTCCATCACAACATCCAATATCCAGAAAGCGTTAAATTTCTGGATATTGGATATTGTAATGGACATTTCTATAAAAAAAAATCATTCACAATCATAGTGTTCAGTTTCAGCTTCCGAAAGGGAACTCACCTAGATAGAGGACCAATTAGATGGTTTCCGACCAGAAGCGTATAACATAAAAATAACAAAATTATAACAATCCTTGTTACGACTAATTGATTATGATATAAATTTGTTTAAAAAAAATTCATCTGGATAATTGTAAAACATACTTATAACAAACTATGATTTAATGCCCAGGGAGGCACAAGCTGCATAAATAAAGTGAATTAATTTTAGCAATAGCTGATATGATTTTGCTACATCGTAACAAAACTGTTACAAAATTTGTTTTGTTTATGTTATATGTATATCATAGTTTGCTATAATTTTGTTATATCTAGAGTATTTTGTAAGAGTTTCGGTTATTTTAACAACATCCGCGATCTAAATTCTAACAACCTCTGTTATGGAAACAGCGTAACTGAATAACAAAACTTGAAATAATCTTGTTATTTGCTTTTGGTCGGGTTGCTTGCAAATTGTTTTCGTTCTTTGTAGCTGCTTATTTCTTCGGCTTGAAGTTTTCTTTAAACACTTTTCCGATTGATAATTATTGTTTTTTATTACCGTACTCAGCAACGATTGTTGAATAGTGAATTATTTTCTCTTCCTGCGTATTCCATGGCTTACTTGATTTCCTCAACACATAGTATGTCGCATGTCGCCTCCCTTCATTGTTATTGTCGAAAACAGTATGTTTCGATAAAAACAAATGCCTGTATCTTTTCAAATTTAAAGGCTAGAGTACAGCCATCATCCAAAACTTTGTGTGTTTCTGTGAAAAGAAACACTTTCTTTACCATAGAATGCCGCGGAAAACTCAAAGTAAGAAATTACAATTGAAAAGCTCATTGAAGACTGTATTTTTACCGAAAACCACACTTCTTTGATTCATGCCCACCTAGTAATTATCAATTACCCCCATATATTAAAACATTTAAATGTTCAGTAAAATATTTACCATAATGTCACGTAACTTTATTTCCAAAATGTTTGCGCCATTTTGAGATATAACCTTTGGAAAATGGCATATTTTGAACAACAAAACGCTTGTATCATTTTAGTTCTAAAAAGATAGCGTATTGCTGTCTTCGTAAAAGTTGTGTGTTTAAGTAAAAGGAAAAACTTTTAGAACATAGTAGACCGAGAAAAAATCAAAGAAAAAGTTAGAGCTAAAAAACCGATTTTTAAGGGGTTCCCATATAAAATGCTTCATATCTCAATAAAAAAACAAGATAGCAAGTTGATGTTTTGTGCAAAGTTTATGGAAATTGTGAGTTCTACAATTTTGTAGAATGTTTTGAAAGCCTAAAACGTCACACAAAAAAGTTAAAAAAAATAAATCGTGCCCCGATGAACGCAGTTTATGGACGACCCCTTTTTCAGATGCGCCTTAATCTTACCAAAAACTTCTTTGAAGACACCAAATCGATTACACGTCATCTAAGTGCACTTTTTATTTTATTCCTGAAAATCGCCCTTTCGGACCAATGTGCAATGGCTTTAAATATCGATGTCTCTTGAATCTTAAATCACTATCGTGAAATGAAAGCAGCATTTGGTAGAAGAATGTTAGTTCTACCATATGGAGTAGCAGGATAGTGTGATTCTCATAATTCGTGAGAAATCAACGTTGTTTACAAATGGCTTTTAGGCGCTTAACATGAATTCCTCGAGATATGCTCGATTGGCTCCGTCAACTGACAGTTCAAATTGGCTCCCGTCGTGGTATCCGCCAGACTATGAATCTAGTGACTATAATTTTTACCATCAGATACCACAGGCTCACTCATACTTAGCCTGCGACGTCAGCAATTTTAGCCTCTGCTCAATGTAGGTAGTACATTGAGTAATGTTTACGAGAAAACCATATACAAAGTGTGTGGGTGAGCTTTAATTTTGAAGATAATGTAATTTTAAAGCGCATAACTAGGGCCCTCTTGGACCGATTTATATCAGCAGTAAGGTGCATTTTGGATTGTTTAAAGCACTAAGTTAGTTTTGAAGTGCTATAAGTAATTGTATTCCTAATTTGTTACAGGAGAGGTCTGATGTAAACAAACAGAAAATTTCAAGCAGGATTTCGCAGAAATTGAGAGAACATTTTTCCGACAATGTCAGGAAGAAGTTTCAAAGCAAATTGGAATGAAAATTCTGTTATTGATTTGATCTGTAAACTTCTAGGGGAATTTTAACAGAGACAAAGATTAACATTCGACATGCTAACAATGCTAATGAACTTTTAGGAGAAATGCACAGATATTTGAAAAGTGAAGCACAAAGAAAGGTGGTAGAATTAAATGTGGAATGAAAGGACTTTTCAAAAAGGTTACCATAAAAAATATTACAAAAACAGAGAAATTTGACTGAAAACTGTCAATATTACAGTTCATTGGAGAATCCAAACACTCTTGATACAGGTATGAGTTCAGTCGGTAACGATGGAGCCACCCAACAACACCATGGTGGCTGAATTTGATCACCATGGCGAATTTGGCCGTAAATTAAAATTTTACTGGGCATAGGGCACGATTGTACTTGTCACACATTGATACTTATGAAGATTTGAAACTGGTATCAAAAGCTCTGAATAAGTATTTGTAGTAATTCTAAGAAAGAAAACTACCAGCATAAAGTTTTGTAAATTTAAGTTAGTGTTGCAAGCAAAATCTAGGGAAACATGTTGAGTAACTTGAAATCATAGGTTCCAACTATCATATTGAGCTTATATAAAATCGATAGCCAAATAAAACAAACAAGAATATATATGATGTATAAATAACAAAAACCCTTAAAAATAATTACAACTACATGATCAATAAATGACAGAAAAATTGCAAATAGATGCAGATCCAAAAATAATATCTTGAAAAATAGGTCCTGCGGATTTATTTTTTAAGGGTTACAACGCTCAAAATTATACGACTGTGAACTGAAAAACAAACGCACGACTCATTCGTCTGCCTTCAGCAGCCAGTATAGTAGTTTTCAGCTCACGGACATAATTTAGGTTATCCAAGGGACTAGCCTGTCCACGTTAAATTTCATACACTGCGATAATGCTAGAAAAAAAAATCAAGACATAATTCAACAAAACCGATTGTTTATTTCAGTATAATGGAGTTATATACAGCAAAAACAGTTGATTAACATGGTAAATCTTCTTGCTATAAATTTCTCGAACTACTATATCTGTGGTACACCGGAGGCGGTGCTCCATCTTCTCTTGAAATCATCGATTCCATTTGCTTCTGTCTTAGTTTGAAGAAGTTTCCACTGAATCAGAGCACAGTATTTTTACAGGCGAAGTTCTGGACAGTTAGGCGGCTTTTTTTGGCACGTATTTGACCTACATTAGGACGGATTCCAGCACAAATTAATTCAACACAGAGTTGGTCGTGGCTTCTAATAAACGATAGCAACCGCTTATCCTGACGTTCTTTCTCGTACATATGATTGTTGATAATGTCGATAGAGACCAAACTTTCGGATTTTCAACCACAACTACATATGACCTGTCAAACCAAATAGGTATTTTTTGGGAAATTTCGACACCTTCTTTGTCCGGCAATGCCCGGCAACGGTGTTTGTTTGCATTGAGGTATAAAAAGCCTGACCCGGAAGCTATTGAAAGTCTTCGAGCACAAATGTTTCGTCGTCCATTATGATAAAAGATTGTTTCTTTTAAACTTGGTGTAAAGCTCCTTAGTATGACTTTTTGCAGTAAAATGTATGAGGCTCTAGAGTAGACAGCAATTTTGCTAGAACAAAGTTGTTAAGAGAAAGTATTGATACTTCCGCTAGCTCACTGGCAGGCGGTGAAAATTTAATAGAAGTAGTTTGAAATTGAGCGAGGGCATCATGAGATAGTATTTCGAAACAGGAACACAAACTTTATCAGCATCCCCATGCGGGTAGGTCAAAGCATATTCGAATGCACCACCTTGACTGGTCGTGGTACTGGTGCATTCGATCATGCCTTGACCTACCCCGCATGGGGATGCTTGGTAAAAGTTTGTGTTCCTGTTTCGAAATACTACCTGACAATGCCCTCCGCTCAATTTCAAACTACTTCATTCAATTTTCACAGGCGCGTGAAGCTAACGGAACTATCAATACTTTCTCTTAACAACTTTGTTCTAGCAAAAATTGCTGTCTACTCCTAGAGCCTCATGGTGATGAGAAATTATTTCCTTCTCAAAACAACATCATCACAGATCGTTACCCCGCGTATAAGAGAATACAAGGAAAGAACTATATCAGAGTAAAATTTAGCTTGTCACCAGGGTTGGCCCCTTTTCATTTTGTACGCCTTCATTTCATGCCTCTGCTTTACGTGCCTCTTGTCCATTTGACGGGAGCATACTTTTTGGCAGTTTTAGTTTCTTGGCAAGATCGCGTACCGACAAAGTCTAATTTTGCTGCCGTTCGTACAAAATACGCATTTCCACTTGATTCGTAGTCATTTTAACAAATGAAACAAGAATGTAAACATGTTGCACCACTAAATAAGTTGGAGAGTTTCAACTGACATATGATAGAATCGTTCAGCGATCCGTGAAATAATTCCAAATCAACACTGAAAGAAGTGTCTGAAATTCAATGTGGACAGACTTTAAAGTCCTCCCTTAGTTCAATCGGTAACGGTGCAGCTACAAAGCAACACCATATCGGAGGCAGCTGGGTTCGATTTCCGGTCTGGTCTAGGAATTTTTCGATAAGGAAAATTTCTCGACTCCCTGGGCATAGGGTATGATTCATACTAATGCAACAAAAATTGTACCTGACATCCAAAGCTCTCAATTAATAACTGTGGAAGTGCATTTAGAACACTAGATCAAGCAATAAGCAAACACTGAGAAAGCAATAAGCTTGAAATGCTAAATAAGAAAATAAGAAAGGCTTTAAGGTACAATTTTATCATTACTATTATTTACGTTTCACTCAATACAATGTTATTACTCATGCCTCCAGGATAACGACAGAAGCCATCTTTGGAGGAGTTTACTTGTTTTTAAGGGAAATCTGTCAAAGGGTGCATGTATAAAACGGTTCTTCAGTTTACATGTCTGAAAATTAAATTTACGCTATGGAATGTAAAATTAATTGTTCAATTTTCAATCCATGGAAATTTGAAAAACGATGTGAATTTAAGTGTGACAAGCCGCTTCGTTTGGATGCTTCTAAAAAATACCTAATTTTACACGATTTTTTATAAAGGGTGGAGTGATACCGTTTTTTTTTCATTCAGCAACACAGTGTATCTAGTAAGAAATTATCTGAAGAAGTTTTAAGAGTTTAATCAGGCTCAATTTGGAACAGTTTGAGCACAGTAAAACAAACATTTCAAATCAGAATCTCCCGGAATCTTTACAAAGCCACTTGAAGATTAAATACAGTACATTTTCCCACTTGGCCTGAAATTTACTGCTTTCCGAATGAAAATCCCACTGTCCAGCGCAAAAGGCAAACAGATTTTGCGTGACGACCCGTTTTTATGGTTTTTGTTTCACTTGTTTCTCTAGACATTCCTCTGCAGGTTACCTGCTTTTACCCATGGGATTTGCATTTTCCCACCTGATAGTCCTATATTATTATTATTGTGATTATTTATTCAAAATGTGCATGCACAAGTGCTGCCACAACTAAATATTCCTCTTCCCGTTCAATGGAACGTCGTTGGTGGTGGTTGGTAGGAAATCTCTGAAAATATTGTTTTGTGTGCCACAGTCACTGCCGGCAGCTTCAAGAGAGTCGATACCACGCGCAACACCGGAGCACAAATGTTTTCCCATGTGCAAAATGCGAATAATGTCATCGCGCGCTGTAGGTACGTATTTGAATCAGCAAATATTGGATCAAGCACAGCACGACGACCACGACGGTGACATGCAGCAGCAGAGCGGTTCGTTTGTTCGGAGTACCGCCAAAGTCGTCGGTATTATTACAGTGCTGACAGTGAATAATTTGCAAAGCCAAACTGAAGTAGGGTTTGTCCGTTAATATGCGTGCGAGGGAGAGATGGTCATCCGAAGATGGCCGGATTGCATGCGGATTGGAATGCGAATGTTTATGAAATTGTGTACGCGTTATGTAGTGGGGGGAGGAGGATATAGTCACTTCATTTTCTTCTGTTGATTGATGCATATGATTGTGCATGACGAATACTAAGATGTGCATTTTGTTCGAAAGCTGTCATGAAGCCCTTGGGTCGGTTACCATGGAGGTTAGATTAATCAGATAAGGTCTGAAAAATTCATGATTTCTCGAGTACTTTTTCAAACAGACGTATCTGATTTTGTAAACAAAGAGGGGAAGTAAGATTCAAACGTAAATTTCTCAAAACTCTCAGTACCCTCACGGAAAGTAGCATCACCATCATGTGAAGGAAATGTTATTCCTTGTGTTGGTGGCCATAGTTTGCGTAAAAGTGCTAAGGGTTTCATGAATTTTACGTTTGCATTTTACTTCCCCTCTTTGTTTACAAAATCAGATACGTCTGTTTGAAAAAGTACTCGAGATTTACCTGTATAGTATGAATGAGGTTCTAAATCAACTTAATGAAGCAATTGATTGAAGCATACCTGAAAGAAGAAAAGAAAGAAACAATTATAATGATGAAAATAAGCAGGTTTGAAGCTGTTGGATAGAATTCATATTTCCAAGTTAGTGTTCTATATTTTCTATCCAGCTCAATGAAAATCCAGAAAATATCAACCCGATCAATTTTTCAGAGTAGTTTGGAAATCGACCAGTAGTAGAGGCTAAAGAGGAAAATTTGCAGTTTCATATTTTCTTCCCTAAATTGACCCATCTGCCAGGTCCGCAGAGGATTCCTTGTGAAGGACCGAATTCCACCGGCGGTCGATTACATTGTATAAATAACAAAAAACCGTGGAATTCTGTTCAATCGTGACGCGACGAGTAAGCTGACGTGACAATCAATTACTCGGTCGGGCGGCTTCCCTTATTGGCGGCGGCCGGTTCGGTGCCTCCTCATGTCAATGTTTACAGCAGCCGCAGCAGCAGCAGTATCAGAAGAATAGAAGGCGAAGGGTAGGGAGTGTAATTTATTGTCTACCTCGTAGATCAATTGTCGCGACGACTTACCGACAGTAACAGCAAGGACCGTCGATCAGCGAGACAGTTTAAAAGTGAAATCCGCTTGTTGATAGAAAGAGAGAGACCAACAGTACCAAGTCCGGTTTATTTTGGGGGGCACCGAGAATGGTGCATAGCTCTACTTTCAGCGGCAATTAGCATTCCAATGGCTTTGTTGGGTGTTTTAGCGTGGCAAAATAATGCATTCTTGGGATTGTCCAACCATCCACATTCAAACACTACTCGCTCTGATATATGTAGGTACCAAGATCTGCAGATACGTTGGCTCGGAGAATCTAGCGTCGATTGTATGTCCAAGCATCAAAACTACTGACACATCCGAGACAGCTCACGCAACGTAGGAGACACGCTAGAGATTGGTGGCGATGCACCAGTGAATGTCACCTCTGTGCCGCCGGCAACTAAAAGACTCCTCTGCCTAACCAAGATTTATGTGCACCCGCTCGAGAAATGTTAATTGTCAATATTAATTAATTGCAATTAACGTCTATAAATACGAACGTTGGACCTCTCTTTAATGTGTCTTTTATTTACCGCTGCACCAGCGCTTTGCTACTGTGTATGTCCCGTCACAAGTCACGCAGAGTTGCAACTTTTTCTCTACCGCTACCGGCCGGTGCCTTCGTTTCAGATGGACGTGATAGAGATAGTACATCTCTATTTGCCATGCACTTATAAAAGTGCAACCGACGAGCGGCAGCATCCACTAACCGCCCGGATAAAAATAACCATACAATTACAATACATTAATATAAAATAACAATAAAATCTATTTACGACCATGAATCTTATTGTTCATGAATCAGATAAAGGAAAAAAGCATATTGTCATTACAATAGATCTACAATTCACTCCATATGCTAGGATTTTCAACAATTGTGAAACAATACAATTTATAGTTATTGATTCAAATTTGTTCGGAAAATAATGATTTTTTCTATAGTTAAGATACATAACAACCCCCCTTTTCTATTGTCGATGTCTCATTTTACATTAGATTCTATTGTGGTAACAATAACTCCTATTGTCATTTTATAGTTGTGAACAAAAGGATTAATTGTACATACTATAGATTCTATTGTATGATTACAATACATTCAATTTTAAATCTATGAGATTTTTTTATTCGGGCGACCCGACCGACAAGAGACTTTGCGCAAAAGATTAGCATCACTTTCAGTAACCCAGTAGCAATGCGGCGCGAGGCGACGGTGACGACGCCACACAAAGCCCCCGGGGAGATCCCGGCCCAACACAGTTCTAAGCCACGCCAAATGGAGACTTCCTTTTCAACCCCGCCGTATCTATCTATCTCTAGTCATATCGATTCAGGAGGAATGTGCACCTCACTGCACATCCCCATATTGCAAGTGTGGTCGACTGTAGTCTGAAATAATTGATTTCACTTGTGTTGGCTAGAACTGTTTCATTTCTACTTGATGGCGGCGACGAGCGGGAGTGCTAAGTTCATGTTGTCGTATCAAATGGATCTTGTGAACGGGTCGGCCGGCTGGCGATTGAGAAAAGCGTTTTAGTGCAATTGAACACGGCATGTCTCCATGGTGATATCGTCAAAAAAATCTAAAGGTAGTACGGAATCAAATTGCACCATTTTTAAAAGGCTGTAACTTTTTACCCGTTTGGTATTTTCTATTGAAATTTTGGATGGAATTAGTTCATCCATGACAGTTTGAAGATAATTGGTTGAACGGGTGAATTTTGCCGAATATTTGAGTGTATCGCAATTTGATTCCGTACACCCTTTAGTAAAAAAGTGAGCACTCTAGTAAAAGTTACAAAAGTAAAAATCTAGTAGAAAAAAAGATCGTTACTCCGCGTATGGGAGAGTACCGGAATAACAATCATAATGTAGTTAAAAATAGTTTAGGTTTTATGTCTAACATAGGGATCTTGAGGACATGCTCCACGAACAACCAGACAACAGGTTTATGAGAACACAGTTTACAGTGCATTTGTTCTTACACATCTCCATAGCCTACGGAGAACGTTCCCGGGGGATCTGATAAAGTCTAGGTCCCTAACTAATTTGCAGTAGAACTGATAGCCAAACAGCGTTAATTGCTCTGTGTAGCATGACGGCGGCGGCGGCAGCAGCAACAGCGCACTGATTAAAGACTAAAGTGCGGCTGTTTGAGCTCTCCCTGTATTTAAATTAGTTACGAACCACCGCACCCACCCGGTCATGATGATTGATGAGCAGCTCGACTCCAGCAAGATCTAGACTCGGTACGTTGAGTTGCGGTTTCCATATGTACGTACGTGGAAAGGCGGAGCGATTTAGTGCCGCTTAAGGGTCCGAGTGATCAATGATCGGATATATATATTGAACTAATTACTTCCAATTTGAATACGGCATGTTAATAAGCAATAAGCGTGTTTTGCACAAAATCATCATACTTTTAATATTTAATGCACTTGCTGAATAGAACATTAAGTTTATAGCGTAACAGCTTATAAATTGTGGAGCTTGGAGTTTAGAAACACAAGCTCTACTAAGCAGCATCTGTAGATATCAATGATCTATAGACTGTTCCGATAATTATAAATACACTAAATTTTCCTTCACGAAGAATTTCTAGGCAAACCCGAAGATCAAACCCAGCCACTAATTCTTATTTTTAAATTCCCGGGTTTTCACAGTTTTTAGTTACATTTTCTAGGAACAAAACTTAGCCTATATATTTAAGTAGAGTATCAGATTTGGCATATTTCGTGTAAGTTCATAAGAAGTAGTAAAAAATACAGTGCACAAGCTATTATGGAATTCATGAAATGTAAATAAATATTACAGAAGACTAGGATATTTCAAAATACAATAAAATAATCAATATTCTGTATATTAACCATAGATTTTATCAAACACAGAGGTCTTAATAATGCAACCTTAGAGACTTACGTTGTAAGTCACATTTATGTATTTTCAAAACTAGTTCCGTTGATAGTTTCAATTTTCTTGAGCTATGCCAGAAATCGTACTAACTATGGGCATCACAAAACCCTGGGAATGATCACAACATTCTTCTTCTAAATGCTCCAAGCACATGACGCTGATTAGACCGATAGTTCTCTCTATGGACTTAAGACGTAAAGAATATTCCAAGACGACTTGTAAGCATTTGGTTTTCCAACAACAAGAGTCCTCAGCACCGCTTTTGATGGAAGCGATGGCACTGTGCTCCGAAGCTTCGAAACTGAAATTAAGAAGTTCAAAACAGGCTTCTTACGTTCAGATGTCATCGCTAAAATCTTTTTAACGGAAAAAACACTGTCGAAAATAACTTATTCGGTATTTTCTCTTGAAAATTTAGGTAGAAATAGTTTAGATGGTTTTTTGTTTGTTGTATTTTTATCGCTGTCAGTTTTTCAAATATTGGCAAAAAATAGCGTCACCCGAAGAGCAACATCGCAAATTGGTTTCGCGTAAGCACCTGGAAAATCCTCAGCTCTCTCATCGGGACATCAGCAAACAACTCGGAATCGTGCAGTCAACGGTGAGTCGTGTGATTAAACGTTACTAGGAAACTCTGAGCATCGAACGGAAGGAGACATGCAGTCAGAATGGATGTTTTATTAGTGATCAGGATCACAAGCGTGTCGTGAAAGCGTTTAAGCGGAATCCCAATGCTTCGGTCAGGGATGTGGCCAAAGAGTTGAATCTGCCCAAGTCTTTCGTTCAGAGAGCCAAGAACCGGGAGGAACTGCATACGTACAAAGTACAGAAGGCTCCAAATCGTGGCGAACGGCTAAATACGGTGGGAAAGTCACGGGCCCGGAAATTGTACACCCAGATGCTGACGAAGCCTCATTGTCTCATCATGGATGATGAGACTTACGTCAAGGCGGAATTCTGGAGCTTTCGGAGCTACTGTTTTTCACCGCCCAGAACAAGTTTGATGTTCCGGAGGAAGTATGGAAGCAACAACTTTCAAAGTTTGCCGAGAAATACATGATTTGGCAAGGGATCTGCTCAAACTCTACCTCAAGGCTTGTCAACAGAAGCATCTGCTTCCCCTGCTGAAGCAACACTAGGACCCTAGGATCTTCTGGCCGGATCTAGCTTCGTGCCACTATTTAAATGTTTTCCTGGAGTGGTACGAAGCCAACTGGGTCACTTTCGTACTCAAGGACATGAACCCCCCAATGTACCGGAAGTAAGGCTCATCGAAAAATACTGTGCTATTATGAAGCAGTCACTACGGAAGCATTTCAAGGAGGTCAAATCTGAGGAATACATGAAGAAAAAGTGGGTTTCCGTACAGAAGAAGCTACAGCAAGAAACTTCAGAGCCTTGGGTGGAGTAGTTAAGATTACGGTATTGCAATTGAATGTAATAAATATGCCAAAAGCTTAGCAATGGCTTATATTTTATTGTCTGAAAGTTTGAAAGTTTGAAAAAAGTTGACCGATCCAACTAGGTAATTTACTACAGCGTTTTTCATGTCCCATCTTAGTCGACCGGTGTAGGCGATTGGACGTTCAGCCAGTAACTCATGCAAGTTGTGGTTCATGTGCCTTCGTCACGGTCCGTCTGCCATCTGCATTTCACCGTGAGTCGTCCGCATCTCCTTCCATTAAAGGACACCAAAGGCATGTTGGTCCTCCTCGACCATAGTCCATATTTTGTGGCCGTAGAGGACTACCGGTCGAATCAATGTCATTAGATCATCAACTTGATGGTGCGGCGAACTATTTTGGATCAAAGCGTCCTTCGGAGTACACAGTTGGCGCGGTTTCCAGCCATAATACGTAATTGTATTTCTCTGCTGGTGTCGTTATCAGCGATCACCAAGGAACCCAGATACACGAATTCGTGCACCATCTCGATTTCATTACCGTCGATCTGAACTAGGGATGGCAGGCTAGCATAGTCTACTTGTGAACCTTATCCTTTGATGTGCTTCCTGCTAGAGTCCACCCTTTAGTCTGACGTACGTTTAGACCGTCATATCAGAATTACGATTTAATTACAATATCCATGTCGTCGGCAACCAAAAAGTTCGTCGGACTTCTTGAACATTGTATCACTTGTGTCTATCTCCGCTCTTCGGATCACATTTTCCAAAACAACTCGAGAGTGTCCCAGATGGTCTCAGAAGTGCCAAACTGCCTAAAAAACCTTGTCGATGTCGATATCATGTATTTGTTTTTCTAACTTAGGAACTGATAAAACCTGGTTTTGGATCACCATGTTAAAAATAGATCCATCGATCATTGGCAAGATCTTTAGATTTCATTGTAAATGTTTGAGGTTTATTGACGTTGAATTTATTAAATTTTCACCCACTTGATGATTGTCGAGTATTTCTCACATGTTGTATGCGATAATTAAAATGGCTGAAGATAATAAAAATGGCGAAATAATCGCAAACGCGTGGAAACAGTAGTTTGTATTGTTTACATTTGATGAAATGACAGGTAGTATGTTATACACGCTGAATTGCTATAGGGAAAGTTTGGGATGGATTTACTTATTTTGCCTGATGCACGTTATAATAAGATACTTTTCAAGTAATTTTGCATCGGATATGATAGATTAGTACAATAGAAAGAAATTGTGTCGAATTTATTTTTACTGAGACACGATTATATGAGAAAAGTTAGACAAAATACTGAACTACTGTAGGGGATGGATATACTTCTTTTTAACATACAACAGCATAACCAAACGACCCAGTGATTTTTAAGAAAGGTGCCAAGGATTCGACGACTACCAACCAATGTAAGTATCACAGCAACAAATTTCTTCATTTGAACATGGCAGGCACTAATGCTGCATAACTTAAGATCACAAGGTTTTACGCATTGAGGATGTTTGTTCATTTCAATCACCATCTATTGACTTTCAATGAAAGCACAGTTATTTTTTCAACAACAGATCAGCAACCGAGGCTGGTCAATCGTGACATTATTCATAATTAATGAAATTGCCATTTCTTTGTTCTAAACTTTTTACAGTTTTTTGACTCGAACATCATAATTGAAATGGTGGAAAGGCAGCCCTTCGAAGCTTCCGGCCTGCTTTATAGTTTCTTGATATGAACCATGTGGTTAACTATTGCCTGTCGATCTACCAAATATCAAAGACGTCTAAGATTGGTCTTCAGACCATCCAACTTGCTTGATGCAGATATCAGTTCCAGTAGTAAAATAGTTTGTAGAAAGTAGTTGCGCATTGAAAGTGTTATTTCAATCGAAAACATCTGCCAAACTTTATGAGTGGCCTGAACAGCATCCTTACTGTTGATTTATATGGAGCCAAATCGGTTATTATGTGTTCCTTAACATTTACCTTGTTTAGCCAATGAAAAGCATAGTCACACTTTGTGAGTGGCCCTAACAGCATCGCCACTGTCAATTTAAATCATTTACATACATTTACTTTGTTTCTTAATGAAAAACCGCTAATAGCATCCTTACTGTTTGTTTAAATCGGTATTTATTATTGAAATATCTCTATTGTGTATCTCCGTTAAATCTTGTGCAATTAAAATAATATAGTACGTAGAACCAGTTTCACAGAGTGTTGCCTCATTTAGCAAGTTGAAACCTACAAAAAATAAAAGCTTTCCCTAACCATTTCCTTTCCCGAGATACTCGTGAGGACGAATGAGTATATACGACCTTTAGTAGCAACGAGTATCGAATTATCGATCGTTCCCTTCCCTACCAGCGCTCTGCGTTTGACAAGTTCAATATTGTTCTCAAGTTAATATTTCTCGACTTTCATATAGTGTGGTCAGATCGCTTAATTTGGTTGACTTGAACCTAGTTACAAGTGATTTAAAAGTTTAAATACAATCGGCGGTGTAAAAATAATGCATTTAGTAGCCATTTTCCGAAAAATAGTGACTTTAGTAACTTTTGGATGCAAATAGTGGCTTTTTAGTGACTATACTCAAAATAGTGACTAAATCAATAAAAAGTGACCTGCTGTCAGCCCTGCTAATTGAACACCAAATGATGACACCAGATCATTAACTACTTCACATTCACAAGTGATATTCTGTTGGCCCTCCGTGTTACTTTGATTAATCACGGTCCAACAAATCAAGGGTGTTCAATATGCTCACGCTAAATATAATCCTTACTGTTGGTTTAAAACGGGTTTAATCGTATCTAAGGCATCGTTGAACATTGTTTTGTTTTTACACTTTGTGAGTGGCCCCAATAGCATTGTTACTATTGATTTAAATTGGTTCAAATCAGCTCTCTTGTGTTATATCAAAATATCATTGTTTTTCCAATGAACATACTTTGTGCACGTTCCCAACAGCGTCTTTAATGTTGGATTGAATCGGTTTAAAGCGGCTATTTGCACTATTAATACGAATTGTTAAAAACCGGAAGTCGATCTGATGTTTAAATAGTTTACTAGGAAAATTCTTACATTGCAATTTTAGTCCAAACTTTCGAAAATATGGAGTAATTTTCGATTCAGATGCAACTAACTTCATCAATATCGGGCAATAGGAAATAGTACGGGCCGCACATATTCTTCACTATTAATCCGCATTGTGTTTTTATACAGCCATGCCCGTCAAGACAAGGCACTAATTTGCAGTTTAAAACGCAAAAGCTATTATACAGAAATGTTAAAAACGAAACCGCTTCCATTCCAAAATAACAAGCCACATGCAATGCTTCAGTACTGTTGGCGAGATGACACAGCACAGACGTTCAGGATCGTAATTGAAATATCAAACAGCCGGTCTAGACCGGTGACAGACACATGGCACAAATCAATACACACTACTGACTGACACTCCAGGCCTGCACCTGAAACGTCGAACTAATGCGTCTACGTGCCGCTTGCGAACTATCATACGAAGAGAAAAAAAAAGTGGTTTTCACCTTGACGACTCTATTGGACGGATTTGCGGTTCGAACAGTACCCGCTATCTTGGAGCAGATAGATAAAGTGACATTTTCGCGTTATCTTACGCGACGCGCATTTGTCTCGATGGAAAGGAAGCAAACTAGAAGAAAATGGTTGTGAGAATAGAAGGAACCGGTTTCCGTGGACAGCATGCGTTGAATTTTAATGTCAATGCGAGAGACAGAGGAGGCCACTGACTATAGGCACTGAGATTATGCTGCTGCTGAGGCGTGACGAAACCGGTGCTGAAGACCAAGACGACGACCAAGACGACGACGACGACGGCACCGACTAGAGTCTATTTTTGGCTGAACGTGCTCTCTTGGCGAGGTCGGCCGTCTTTGAATAGAGAAGGGAAGTCATAATTTCCCAAAGGTTATTTGCTCTTCAAACGAAAGGTTTCTCTGGTGCGAGACCTGTCGTCAGTCGTTCGTATTAGAACAACATCAGACGTCCCGTCGCACCAATTCTCAAAAATCTACAAAAGTTGTTTGATGGGGTGGGGGAGTACATAGATCGATTACGTAGAGAGCGTTTTGGAGAGGACGCCGAAAAAGATCGAAAAGTTCTGTATTAATCATGGTGAAAGAGTTGAAAGACTCCGAGAAATTTATGGTTGACGGGAAAGGACTGTGATTGGATACATTTCCAAATACCTAAGTAAATAAACGACTATTCGCTACTAATCTCAAGCAGCCAAAACATCAAAGAAGCATCGATCTTATGAATCTCTTCCAGCGATGAAGCTTGAAACTTTAGAAGTTTGTTGTGGTGAATAATTGATAAAACCAAGCTTGCGACAGTAGACGACAGAACAACTGACTAGGTCGTCACGTGCGATTCCCTGAACAATTCATAATGACAGTCGTGCTTCATTCATGTTCTCTTTTATTCGGTTGCTAGCCCGGATAAAAATTACACAGCACGATTCATCACAGTTCAGTCCTATCTTCCATATTTTCTTCCCCTCAATGTTGCATTTCTGCATCGACAGACAGCATTTGCATCGCATTTCGGGCAACAGACTTTGATCACAGTGCAGAACCAGACCAATTGGCAGATAGATTCACAACAACCCACCACCGCCCAACATCACTACCTCACCGGAGCGAGCATGCTCCGATTGTGCTAAACAACCATTTGTGTAGACAAAACACATTAAGTTAAATATCATGTGCATATGTGCCGATGCATGATGCTGATGATGATGCACCGCCTGCAATGCAACCCATGGGTGGAAGGAAAAGACCGCGGTCGGAGAACTTTTGCCGACTAGAAAAGAAGGCAAAACATGACATGCACTAACTCTCGTGGGACGGTACGGGACGGAACGGGACGGCATTCGGCGGCGCAAGTGTGTCTATGTTTGTTCGGTACGAACGTTCTTCTTTACTACGTGTTTTCCTCGTCTCTTGTTGATACTATGGAACTATTTATTTATTTATCGAAAGATAAATAGCAAGAAAGATTGTTACAAAGATGTCGGCAATTTTGCTTTTGCATGTGCTCCCTTCATCGTTGTTGTTGTTATAATGACGTGTACGTTGGACTTCAAGCCAAACCCATCAGCAGCCATGTTTCGTGGTTGGATTGGTTTGTTTTATGTACTTTCTAACTAAGTTCGGTCGATTGCGGTTATCGATCATGTGTGTGCAGGATTGACATGGTTCGATACTTGATTAAATGTATGAAATCTCTTCTTCTTCTTGTTTTATATTTTCAACGTTTTTGCAGGCCTATAATTTATGGCTCTGAACTCACTTCGACAGTTACTATTGGAGTGCTTTGGATGTCAACATCTTTGAATCGATTGTTTTATACACTTCGGTAAGAGCAGTCGATGGAATTCCCTTACAAGGACTCTTTTACCTGATACGAATGTAACTTTCATCTTTTCCAGTAAACCTCATACAACAATGCCAAATGTACGGATTTAAGTCGGACAGAATGCAAATATTAATGCAGATAATGCTTTTCAAGAAATTGCTTTACAATTCCATATTGGTCGTTTTTAACCGTTATCTGTTTTCGTTATCTGGATCCATGCCGATTGTTCTGGCCCGTATTGACATTATGAGCTTTCGATACTTACGGCTTATGGTTATTTTTACGGCTGCCTTCAGGACTTATCACCGGAGGACCATTGAGCCAAAACTGCTGAAATGACGACGATTATCAGTCACTTCACAGCACTGAAACAAACACCGTTTTGAGCCGTAAGTTATGGCGTTTCGTAGGTTACAAAACGGCCTGGGCTCGCCCAAATAGTAAAAAAAAGAGATTCTGCTCATGTACAACGTTGCCACATATTAGTTCCATTTTATCAATATCGATAAAAAATATTACATTATCACCACAGTAACAATTTGATTGTGTAGGTCTAAGCTATCCTATAGTTCGATACAATGGCTGTTTGTAAAAATAAGTAACTTTGCAATATCCTGGAGAGCTGTTCTGAAAATGGCGTATTTTTGCAATCAGTTGCCTACTGCAGGTTTGCTAAAGGATGCAAGAGGAAGTAACACTGGTCTTTCGGGGAGACGAATTATAAATACTTCAACTAGGAAGACGACTCCACCACGTAGACCCTACATATCGCACTCATCAACACATGAGTCGGGACCAATGGTGTTGCTTTCCTGCCGAAGGAAGGTGTGACCGGGAATTTTTTCACCTCAGAAAAATGTCACCGACCTCGACTGAGATTGAACCCAGACCCACCGGCGTCAGTAGTGTCTTCATTCAAAAGATCAAGAACGGCGCGGGTCACGTCCTTGTAGATCAAAAAAATCAATCAAAAATATTACTTCGATACTCGTTACTGTATATTAGGCTGATGCAAATTTTGAAAAGTTTGCTCCCCTAAGCTTAATCGACGCCAATTTGGGTCCTGATAGTCCCCAAAAAATTTGAACACATTTGGTTTTAATTTGGCTTTGCACACGCTATTCAAAGTTTGTATGGGAATTAGTATGAAGAATCTCAAACTTACATTTCTAGATCCCTAACATCTTGATATTATGTCCTTAAACCAAATCTAATTAAGATTCATATAGTGTAAGTTGCCAACTATCAAAATGTCGAAGATATCTGAGATGTAAATTTAATACAAAAATAGTTGTTCAACAAATAAAATAATAAGAAATAAAAATGTATAATATATATATATATAAAAAATATATAAATATAAAATATATAAAATATTCAATATAATTTATATAAAATAAATATAAAATATATAAATATAAAATAAATAAAATATATAAAATAATAAGAAAACAAAAATAAGAATAAAACAACATACCTTAAGTTTGTATTTTATGTTTTATTGAATAACTATTTTTGTATAAAATTTACATGTCAGGTATCTTCGGCATTTTGATAGTTGACAACGTACACTATATGAATCTATATTAGATTTAGTTTAAGGACATAATATCAAGATGTTAGGGATCTGGAAATGTATGTTTGAGATTCTTCATACTAATTCCCATACAAACTTTGAATAGCGTGTGCAAAGCCAAATTAAAACCAAATGTGTTCAAATTTTTTGGGGACTATCAGGACCCAAATTGGCGTCGATTAAGCTTAGGGGAGGAAACTTTTCAAAATTTGCATCAGCCTACTGTATATAATACAGCCCTTTCACGACTATCTCAGGAAAGGAAATTGTTAGTAGGAGAGTTTTCTTATATGTTTCATCGTTAAAGATGAGGCAAATGTGAACGGAGCAGTTTATCCTCTTTTTTTTTAAATTATATTCCATTCATAGGATTTTACGAAAGCAGAATAATGGTAATTAAATATAAGAACCGATTTGAACCAAACCTAAGGATACTATTGGGGCCGCGCCCACGCACATAGCGCAATGGTGGTTTTTCATAGGTGTTGCCAAAACTGATTCGCTGGCAGCCCTTCCAGAAGAAGTGTGATGGAGACTGAACTCCATACATTGTCTATTGTCTATTGTCTGTGTATCTATCTATACTGACTACTTAGCTGACAGTATATATCTAGAAGGAGAGCTATTGTAAATGAGTTTAAAAGTTATTGTAATTAATTTAACAGAAGTACGGAATTAAAGACGTTGAATTAAAGGTTGTGGTTGTGCTTAGAAGGTGAGGAAAATAAGTAAATACTATATCAAAGCTAATTTTTTATTGAACTCACTTGTTTGTCAGGCTAGATTGTGATTGAGCTATATTTCGGAGGGTGATAAATACTATTGAACAGGAAGTTCACGGAATTGTAGGTAAATTACCATTGTAATCAACAGTATGCTAAATAAATTTCCTCTTTTAGCTTGAAGCTATTAGCTAGCAAGAGCGGCGCGTCATTATTTATTACCCTTATCGGAACAATAGGAAAAACAAAGTTGGTTTTGATCAACGCTTGTACCAACAGTAAGGATGCTTTTGGGTTATTTTTAAGAAACGCTTTAGAGCCGATTTCGACCGATTTATACTAACAGTAAGAATGCTTCTTGGACCATCCAAGGGAAATGGTGGTGAGAAAACAAGGTAAATTCAAAATAACGCTTAAGCACCGATTTGTACCGATTTAAACTAATAGTAAGGATGCTCTTGGGGCCACTTACATAGTGTGATAGTGTTTTTTTTTTAAAGATTGTGTGGTTTGTAGTTGCTATTCCATTACTGAACAGAATAATTTTAATTGCACAGCGAAGCACAGATGGAGCTTTGCATCTTCAATGTACAAGTTCACCAATTCATTCTATTTATAGATCAGTGCCGGCACCGTCCACGTCCTCACGGTCTTCGGGGAGGGGGGGAAGATGATTATTTTGACAATCATTGTTGGAGACCGTGTTTACCTCTGCGTCTCCACAATTGCCAAAGAAAGGATCGTTTTTGTTTTAGTGAGGCAGGTTATTTTGAGATCATGGATGCACTGTGGTAAGTGATGCGATGAATTAAAGCGCAGCAGACTGCTTATTTTTAAATCTAGTGGTGATAGAAAGTGGCTAGTGACAAATATTGTGATAGTGTGTTTTTTTTAGAAAAATAAGTTAAATTTCAAATTACTTAAATTAGCTTAGGACGAATATAAAAACAATGAGAATAATATGGGAACAGTTAACAAACGTTTTGAAGGAGGTTCATCTTCAGGACAGGAAGAACGAAGAACTATATGCTGATCGCTGCTTTAGTTGAAACTGTTCAAGAACAATAAAATTATGGATTTACTGCTTTCAACAGGCCGTTCTGACTCATCTGCTGAATATTCTATCTACATCCTTTATTGGAGGTTCGTTGTAGATAACACTTAAGACCTTTCCGAGGTGCATTTTTTTGGTAAATGTGTGCACCTCTGGTTTGCTCCACAGTCGCCCTTGGTGAGAGACCCTAACTTTTTGCAGATATTTTACAGAAGAGCAAATCAACTTTTCATTGAATAGCCTCAATATCAATGTTCGGTGAGGAACAATCACGTACAATTTTAAATGTGAATAGAATGAAAAAAACAGCAAATGAAGAAAGATATAAACCAGGTAAAAACATCGCACACCCTTACTCGAAGGAATAGTTCATGTTTAAAAGCGTAAACATCACTTAGAAGAATATAAATTAATGATATGCCAATCATCAGCAAAATAAATCTAAAGTTTAGAATATGTTTACTTTGTAATCGTTCACTCACGTTGAGAGTAATGCAAATCTGATTGTAAAAATTTAAAGATACAATTCGAAAGAAATGCTCATTTTTAAAAGAGTAAAGTAAGAGTAAAGCGAGTATCATGTCAACATATTAACGGAGTAGTAGCCTTGGGCCGTCAATCATGCTCATGCTATGATTTAAAATCTTTTTTAAATTTCTTAATTTCAAATAAGGGGCTATTCTTAAACCACGTAGACTTTTCTGGGGGGCGTGGGGTTGGGGGTGCTTGTCTGACCAAAGTCTACGCTCCATTCAAAATTTCAAAAAATTGAGAAATGGTGAAAAGTTTACGAGGAGGGAGAGGGAGTCTGAGATTTTCAACAATGAGTTTACATGGTTTATGAACAGGCCCCCTAGGTCATTTCAAACTAGCTTCAAACATCGCCAATAATGTGTTTGGAGCTATCTGGAAAATTACGATCGAATGCAGCTTTATCAGAAGCTGTATCGTTTGAAGCCTCTGTAGAAATATGTGTCGTACCCAACAGCATTTTCAAAGAGCATTACAAATTTCGTCTAACAATTGAAAAGGAACTATCCACGTTGATCGATTCTCTTAATCTACTTTCTCCAATTGACTCTACTTACAGCTTAGGTCGAGAGATGGCCTAGTTGGCTTCGACATTGAACAATACCTGTTATGGAAAATGCTTTTACAGCCAACATTCACAGAAATGAAGTGAAGAGAATCGAACATAGAAGATAGACTCTTTTCAAATTTTACGCGTGATATATGACCAACTAAAGTATTTATCGGATTAAATTTTCAATTTGTATCCTTGAGAGGCCCAGATTATGCCAAAGTATGGAATTTAATTCAAGAGTGTCTTGGTCTAACTTCAGAATCATTTAAATAAGCTCAAGTCCACTTTGTAGTCGGTTCTGGTAACTCCAGGGAAATGCACATTATGCCAAAGTATGGAATTAATCCTATTTTAGTAAGAAGGGTATCTGAAGGATAATATGAAAGAGCATCTGAATAATTTTCCGGTTCGAATGACGACTTTGTAGCAAATTCCAACTCCTGAGGGACCTGGATAATTGTCATGTATGGGGTTAACTTGGTGTGGGCGTCTAACTTTAACATTTCCAAAGATGATTGCATAAACGAACATCTAAAGCTCGATTCAAAGTAAATCTGGAAGAATGGTTTAATACACCGCCGCGTTCCTGGTGGTTGGAACAAAAAACTTTTGACAGGCATTTGTTGATGTTTCATTGCCGAAAAAATGGTGAAAAGATTTTCTCGATTTATCGACGGATTTTGAAATTACGGATCATGGAACTAGAGCAAATAGTAAAAGTGTTAGAATTCCCAAAGTCAACGGTGTGTCTTGTAATCAAACGTTACAAAGATACTCTGAGTGTGTATACAGCACAGCGCGTCTATCATCAAAGTGGCACTAGGGACAAAAAGCTGAGGAGCGAGGTGTTGAGGTACGTGAAAGGCAACCGTGATTTGGCAAAGAAATACGATTCCAACTTTTCCACCGTGCGTAACATCGTTTCAAGAGAAGGATATGAGTCTTTTCGTGCCAGTAAACATCCGAATCGCTTCCTGAAACACAATTTAGTGGCCAAAAAGCGAGTACGATTACTATACGAACGAGTTTTGACGAAATTTGATGTCTGTATTTTAATGGATGACGAAACATATGTCAAAATGGATTATAAACAAATCTCTGGGCGAAAATTTTTACCTGCAACTGGTCGTGGGGATGTCCCTTCCAGGTATAAATTTGTTTTTGCTGATAAGTTTGCCAATCTAATGATTTGGCAAGGAATCTGCCGTTGCGGCCTTAAAATGGGTTTCATCACATCTCACACAATGACGTCGAAGGTTTACATTAAACAGTGTCTGAAAAAGCGGATTTTACCCTTCATTCGGCAACACAAGACCAAGGTTATGTTTTGGCCGGATCTAGCCAGCTGCCACTACTCTAAGGAGGTACTAGAATGGTTTGCTGCAAGCAATGTTAATTTCGTCGACAAAGAGATTCATCATCCGAATTGCCCTGAGTTCAGACCGATCGAAAAATATTGGGCAATTGTCAAGCGAAAACTTCGAGGATGCGGTAAAGAAGTGAAAAATGCACAACAAATGCGTTTAAAGTGGAATAAGTTCGCCGGTACAGTGTCTTCAGCGACTGTGCAGATCATGATGGCATCGATCACAAGTAAAGTGCGACAGTTCGTTCGAAACGGTGAAATGTAATAACTTGTTATGTATCGTTTGAAAGCTGAATAAATACGTTTGACGTTTTGAACAACCGTGTATGTTGTTTAATTCTTGAGTTGTGATCACTTGAATGCGTCCAAATTTACTTTGAATCGGGCTTTAAACAGAAAATCCAGATTTACTGGTCTTTTTGTATACGGATCCTGGTACCCCTTGGAGAGCAAGATTGTGGCCAATTATGACCAATCCGACTAAAATAATATTGATGTCAGCCTTAAGCACTTTAAAAAAAAACAGTACCATCGGAAGTATTTTCAAGATGGACTGGTCACTTTGCAGCTGAATCCGGGTACTCTTGGGAGATCTAGAATGGACTAGCATAGAGCCAACCCGAGTTTGTAATATAGTTGTCTAACTCCAGCATTTTCAAAATAAATTCAGTCATTCCGTCGTTTCTCTCTCTCTCTCTCTGTCTCTCTCATTTATTCACTCGTTCTCGAGGCTTAAAGATCATACAGTAATGCAATCTGATATTACCCGAAATTGGAATGGTCTCACCATGTTTTACTAGTCGATAGAAGCTATGTTCTTCCTATGAGTAAGTTCGGTGGTATCTTTTTGAAAATCTTGACCCATAAGCTTAAAGAACTCCTGTGAGCTGAGAACTGAAGGCTCCAATGTTTTTTCGATATTGCTTGCTTTCCGTGATTTTCAATGTAAAAATACTAGGAACAGAAAAATCAATCTAAGTACAAAAAATCAGAACTAAAACTTTATGATTGATGTGCATAATAAGTCAGGCAGTTTCTATAATTATTTTATTTAAATAATATTACTTAAACGTAAACCACTCATAATCGATATATTTTTAAATCTAAATGAAATATCGAATAATCGGGGCGACCCCGGCGTATTGGTTAACATCCACACCTCTCACGCTTAAATCACGAGTTCGAATCTCACCCCCAGAGAAGTTACGAAAATGCCCAAAAGTGGTGTTTGACTGACTACGACTGGAGATGAACCAGCCCGAGGCTGAAAATCTCGATAATCAAGACAAAAACAAAAAAAAATCGAATCTGTACACGCTCAAAAACAATTGAACAGTTTAACACTCTGATACTTCTAAACATTTTTGGGGGAAAAAAACTTTCCGGGCATTTCAAATTAGTGTGCATTCTTGACTTTTCATAGTTTAGGAATGATAAAAAAGTCCAAAAATATTTTTTATTTCATAAATATGCTAAGTTTATTTTTAAGCTTATTGAACATGCCTCTGACCTCATGATATACAACTATCAAAAATGTGTTTTAAACATAATCTTAGTTCCAAGCTAATATAGTAGATTTTTGGTAAACATTATTACAAAGAACTTTGCAGAAAAAAAGGTTGAGTCTGTGCTGGAATCTCGCCAGAATATAATTGATTTTTAGAAGAAGTAATAGGTATTTTTGCTAGTATTCCTAGTTCTTGATATAATACTACAATGCTGCTTAATGTCGCAAATTAGTCAAAGTAACTGCAATGTGACACTTTTGAGTTACATCGAGGTTTTTTTTTTTTTTGTTGAGCCGTGAAAAACCACTGCGACCAATTAGAGGAATATTGTGGTATAAACATCGAGGTTGTTGTAACCAATTATGACTAAGATGCTTGGGAACGAGCCGCATTCAAAGCGATAACCAAGTTTTTTGAACATTGATTTAATTTCACGAAATCTGTTCGATCCATTTAGCTTTATTTCACAGACTTCAGTTCCTGTTAGTACCGCAACTCATGCGAAACCAAACCCTGAATCCCCCCCCGTTCGGTTTTGTCCATGTTGGAATATCACATCAGAAACGTAACCCTGAAACCAGACAATGCAGCGGCGGCTCCCGGGCGGACAGGCTTTTGCGACATGTCTGAAAATATCATAAATTTGATGCTGTCTAGAGGTATGTTATGTGCGGTGCTGCGGCGGTTGCATATAGGACTGCATGTGGTAGTTTTCTGCTACCGTCTATCCGAAGGAACCCCCGAGGGGATGATATGGCTGGCCTAACTACTGACTGACTGACTGACTGACTGGCTGGCGGTGGTGGAACACTGAGCGTTTATTTTTTATTGTTATTAGAATAAATTTAATCACTTTCCGCTCAATATGGCAGCGCAAAGGGGGTAAACTGGTCAGTTGTACAACTCGCCATGTTAAGGGCTATCGGTGGAATGGAATGGATGTATGTAATTGATTTGAACTCGTCATCGCGTTGCTGTTATCGCTCCAAAGCACCGGTATGGTCACGTTTGATGAAAATTGATGGTGGCTTTTAGTTTAGATTACTTCTGTGCCACGGACAATTAATATTCGCATACATTTTCCGTTTGGAGGTGATGATTTACATTGAGTTGTGAAGGGGTTTGTTCGAACATCATTTGAAAGGCTACTGTTAGATCAATTAAACTTTAATGGAATTTGCACAACAAGAATGGTTTTTGTAGCAAACACGAGTACGCAACAATCTTTCTTTTCGCTTGAATAATAAGAGCAATAGTTGCGTGACCAATTGGCGCGCCAAACTGCATCCGGTGCGCATCGTGAAATTGCAAGAGTGCACTTTTTTCCGCTCCATCTCTGACAATTGCACAGCTACACACTCACCAACAACTGCAACAGCCAGCGGTGGCAGAAGTAGTGTCTCCATCGAAACGACGTCATCCACTGTCAATCCATCACAAATCGTTCCGGGAATTGCAGAACATTAGGACGTATAGCGGGTGGTTGTTATTGTCGTAATGCCCATGCGACAAGGGCGAAGGGATACCGTTCCAATTTACATAATATTGTTCATGCAGACCAGACACGCTGGTAAATATTGGAACAACTGGAACGTGATCAAACATTCAGGAAACGCAGCACTGCAGAAGAATGCAATTTGTGGATGTGTGTTTGCGGAAAATCGTATGAGTTGGCACCATTTCTAGGAGAAGCCATGCTTGATTGGAAAGGGGTAGAGAAAGTTGGATCTATTGGGGAAATGTGAACTTGTTACAAATTAATCGTTATTGTACTGAAACTATTAGTGATGCAGGCGATACGATTGCGAATGCATTCAATGACGATTTTAATCAGAGATATTGATGTGTGCTCTTTATAAGTGAAACAAATAGCCTGAAAGTATGAAAATTATAAAGTTCGGTCCAGTTAGGATCCGGACAATTTATTCATTCCATAAAAGCGCCTATAGCTGTCTCATTCAGAAGGCTTTGACAGGGATTGTACACGTGTTCACAAGCCTCGTCTTGATACTTGCAATGTTAAGGTGACTCCTTGCTCCATGTATTTTTTCCTATCATTTATTTCGCTCTCGCAAACTCACCTTGCTATTTCAAATTGATAAATCTCGATTGTTAGTGAATGAACATCGAATCGAACTCTATCAGATTGCTCACAGCAAGTAAGCATACAAACTGATGTGATTAAATTTTCAATATCTAGTACCGACTTAAGTTATATCAATTCTAAATGTTGAGGTACATGACTGTCATCAAGAATGATTCAGCATAAGCCCTTAAACAGTTGCACTATTTGGAAGACAATAAAGAAAATTGATTTTGACGTCATCACCGCTAAATATCGCTGAAAATGACCGTTTCAACTGTGGAAATGTGTTCCTCAATTGCAAAAGTAAGGTCCAGAAGCCTTCGTCTTGGAACGTTGGATCTGCTTCTTATCAGGAAGATGTTGAGGTCGATCAAGGACTCTCCGATCGGAAAATCGCCAAAAAATACAAAGCCAGCCGTCCAGAGAATCCGTTTGCAAGCAGATGACCTTTCATTCGGTTCCTCTAAATAACTAAACAGGACAATTAAGCAGACTCTAGTGGCCACAACACGCACCCGGAAAGTAGTACAAGCGGGTGCTAACGAAGTACAGAGTATGTCTTCTCATTGACGACGCAGCTAATGCCAAAATAAATTTCAGGAAGGTTCCAGAACAATAGTTGTGTTAGTACGGGATGATATACCCTAGCAAATTCAACTTTTTTTCGCAAATTAATTCACCCAGAAACTAATAAGGGGTTTCAGCTGCTGACGGCAAACAAATCTTTTCATCTTTAACAAAAAGTCCATCGTTGAGATTGAAGATGTGACGATAAAGTGCACTTCGTCGATAAGGCTATCAAACCACCAAATTGCCCGGAATTCCGCGGAGTCAAGAATTATTGAGCAATCATCAAGCGGAAGTTAAAACAAACCTGGAAAGATAACTCAGCACGCTGCACAGAGGGCACGATGATGGAATGTGTTTTGTGTGTTAAAAAACATGCAAACAATTAAAGACCGTCGGAATATTCAATGGTTTCATTTGTAAACGAGGCCGTTCCGCTGCGCTAAATTAAACCTTGTTGCACATACTCAGCAGATATCATTTTCGAAAATGTGTTCTCCATACACATATCATCGCTCATATTAGGCTAAATGTCGTCTGATAAATCGTATGATGGCCTCTTACCATCAATACTGCGAAACCATTAATAATGCCTCGACATTAAAATAAAGAACACTTTAAATCCTTAGTCCTAAGTCAAATCGTCTCGTGTAAAATTCACAATTCCTAGTCTGCATCTGTTGGTGAAAATAACTAAAAAAATGGCCGGTGAGGTTGACCGGTCCAGTGAGAAATTTAAAGAAAATTCGCAAGTTCATTCTAATGTCTTCGAAGATCTTTTTTTCTTCACGAAAATACAATTCAAGGGGGTATTTCGACGAAACTATTTTTTTAATTACGTCAAATTAATCTAGAAAAATACCTAATAACATGTGTACAAACTAACTTTAATTTAGAAGAAAAATTTGTAATCTCCATTTAATTTCTTCTGCATTTGCTATCGTTCGATCAGATACGCGTATTTCGTCTACAATGTGCAGACTTCTTCATGTCTCGTACTAATAACTCGACGTCGAGTTACGCGTATCTGTCGAAGATAAGCAAAGGTAGTTGGAATTAAATGGAGATTACTAATTTTTCTTCTAAATTATAGTTACAAGTATTCCACTAAACAGCTCAAACCCTCTAGGATTCATGTGTACAAATTTTTAGACAACTAGACTTTACATGAGTTGTTGACTTTTTCTTAAGTCAAATTTGGTCTACATTGCATAAGTAGTTTAAGTTGTATTGTCATGTTCAACTTGCTGTTGCTCGATGATCCAATTTTGTCTAAGCTTCTAAGCCAACACGAGGAAAGGTTCAGTAAGTAGAATGCAAAAATAAATGCAAAAGTATTTCGGATCAATATTCATCAAGATATTTGTATACCAAAAGCAACAATCAGTACAAAAGTGATTTTGTGTGATTGTGAAAGTGCAATCAAGACCAGATGAATTTTTCCTGTGGGCCTGTTGAATACTACCAGGTAATAACTATTTACAAATGCGGCAACTGCTAATTATGCCGTTATATATAATTGGCATTGCAGTTAAATTCTGAAATGTGTCGTTTACATATGAATCTAGTGCATCTGTATACCCCTGTATAGTGCCACAAGAAAATCAACCTTCGCAAATTTTGTTGTTGTCATTAACAGGGTGGCAAACGTTGCTTGTCAGTGTTTTTTTGTATCAGTGTATACCTTTTACAGTTTTGTTTACCGATTTGTGCATATGTTGCGAATTATTTTGGAAGATTGTTTGTTTTGGATACGCTTCAAACATGGATGCATAACGAAAGCTGGTAGTAGATTTATATTATAGTAATTATAGACTGTGTGAAATTTTGAGACGGCTTACACACATCGGTGTGAACGAGCAGTTTACTTTCCGTACCATCAAGAGGTACATCGTGACGGGAACGTACAAAATGAACCAAAGGAATGGACCTAATCTAATGATAAGGACCAATACGCGCCGTGACGACTCTCCATATTTTTTCGAAATCATCGGTACAATTTGCTTTCTTCTTAATTTCGAAGAGTTTCTGCTTAACTAGAGCCCAGTACTTATCTATTGGGTAAAGTTCTGAACAGTTTGGTGGATTGACTGACGGATTTCGCATAGTAACAAGAGGCCAAAACAGAGCTGAAGAGTCGTGGCTTCTGATAAATGCTAGCAATCGCTTTTGCAGACATTCTTTCGCGTACACATCCTTATTGGATGTGTACAGTGGAGTACAGTGGTGTAGAGAGGAAACTTTTAGATTTTCAACCACAACAACACATGGCCAGGCAAATGAAATACTTCTTCGGGAATTTGGACACCTTTTTTTGTCCGCAAATGCTAGGGAACGGAGTTCCTTTACACTGCGGTGTAGAAAGCCAGAACTGAAAGCTTTTTAAAGTCTTCGACTACGTATGTTTCGCCGTCCATTATGATACAAGAATTTTGTTGCAAACATTTTTTGTAAAGCTCCTTAGCACGAGTTTTTGCAGTGACATTTTGCTTGTCATCACTGTTGGAATTTTTTTTCATTTTGTACGCCTTCAGTACTTGCCTCTATTTTTTGTACGTATGATCTGGACTTGCCAACTTCGCAAGCCACATTTCGTACAGAAAGATTGGTATTTTTCTAAATAATGGCTACCACCTTCTTGTCCATTTGTGGGAAGCAAACTTTTCGATTTGCTCCACTTCGTCCAACGTTCCGACCACAGTCAATCGGTGGTCAAATGATTTGCAAACTCAAAACACGGTACTTTTCGATAGTTTTAGTTTCTTCGCGTACCGATAAATTCGGATTTTGCCTTTTACAGAATGTAACAAGAATGTAAACTTGTTATACCACGAAATAAAGTGGAGAGTTTTAGTTGCCATATAAGTAAAACGTGTCCGCGATCCTGTGAAATAATTCAAAATCTACACTGAAAGAAAATTGTCCGAAAATTTAACGTGGACAGGCTTTACTTTTCATGAAGTCAGGAGTATAAATCAGCACTAATTACTACATTGATCATGTTTTGAAAAATAACTTGTTATTTAATGCTTCGAAATTGATTCCCGATGGTAGTTACTGTTTACGGCTGGATTTTGCCCCGAGTGGTGTCGCCAAAATTTGGCCCATTTCATGTCATCACAAGAATGGCCTGCCTCATTGCCAGATCTCAATCCTTCGGAATTATGCACATGCTAAGTAACGTTGAATCACACTCTTGAATCTTTCAAGAAACTCTTCGATCCACATTTGGTATCAATATGGATCAAGAAACGGTGCGTGCCAGTTGCAAAGCGTTCATGAAACATCTACGGCTGGTCAACAAGAAAGAGGTGAGAGCTTAGCATGCCATTTTTTTTATTGTAATTTCTTAATAATAAAATGTCAGTTTATAGGAAATCAAGCATTTCTAGGGTTTTTTTTTCATTAGGGCGTATCTACAATTGAGAGATTCTCTCCGGGCTCGCTCTCTTTCATTCATTACAGCGCCATTGTAAAACTTACGAGGCATTCTTTAGTACAGATCGAAACACAACAGTGCTAGCATACTCTACAAATAGTAGAATGAAAAACGTAAAGGTGATTGGTTTATGAATGAAAGAGAGCGAGCCCGGAGAGAATCTCTCAATTGTAGATTCGCCCTAATGAAAAAAAAACCCTAGAAATGCTTGATTTCCTATAAACTGACATTTTATTATTAAGAAATTACAATAAAAAAAATGGCATGCTAAGCTCTCACCTCTTTCTTGTTGAAAAACCCTAGATTTGTTGATTGTTGTCAAACCATTCGTTGTGTTTTATAGACATTATTTTACAGACAATCAACCGTTGCCACCCTGTATGTTCATTCAAAGCAACATGTTTTCGTGATAATTTAGTTGCACGTTTTGACCGATTAACTACTATCCGATTGTGAAGTTATATAGGCGAACGATTTGTGATATTCTTGATCTTGATCAAATATCTTGATATCTTGATCTTGATCAAATCTTGATCTTCGCTCTCTCGCTCGCTTGTCGTATTGCAAACAGAAACAGCTCCCGTTCACGCTCCCGCTCACATATTAGTTTTTTTTTGTGAGCTGAGCGGGTGAGTCAATTAAAAAGAGCGTTGGGTCACTCGTTCATCTTGGTGAACTAGTTATTTAGCTCAGTTCATGAGCGCATTGCCCACCTCTAATATACAACTAGTCATCAGGACACTCTTAATCATCGACTTAACATTAGGGAAGGTCCATTAACTATGTAACGCAGTAAGGGGGGAGGAGGGGTTTGGGAAAACGTGACAATCTATACAAAAAATTTGAAGATCCATATAAAAAATATGATATGGTCTAAAAAGTCACTTTTTTGCGTGACATTATAAAGGGATGTTCCTTTACGAATTTGTGTAATATCTTTGACTTTGAAGATGATCCATAGCTGTTCCCCAACGATTTTGGAATAACACAATCATAAATAACCACTGCAATTCGCAGCATTATCGTAGCTCGTAACATGTTGTTAAGTTTGAACTTGTGCTCGCGAGACGCCGCTAGTATTGGGGACGAGTTGTTAAAGTCCCTCTATAAAAACAACAACAACAACATTGGGGACGAGTCTCAATTTCTTGAACGTTATTAAACTGTTATTTGAAAAAAAAAATCTTATAACATTCAATTCAATACGATCAAAAGAGTAAACTTCAAACCACTCGTGATGATGTTCGTTATAGAAAATGAAGTAGCAAAAAATCCTGTGCCATCATCGTATCCAAACAAAAACAAGCGACAACATCAGGCCGCAAATTTCAATTATACAATTCTGATATACATATGCGAGTGAGTGTATGTGTGTGTGTTGTGTCGCACCATAACCACCACCACCGCATTATGAGACGCAAAAATTCGGATCAGACGACTACATGCTACAGAAACAAAAAGAGAGCGACCGAGCGAGAGGAGATATATGTCAGTCGCCGCATTCGATGGCAATTCGCGGAAATATTTGCATAATTTGCGAAATGTGAAAACTCGTCCCGTGCTTCTCCTGCTTACCCTTCGGCGTCCGTTTCGCCAGATCAACCAGGTTCCATCATCGCATTGAATTGAGACAGCCACACTCTTCCTGTGACGATCTCAAAAGCAGAATTAATCCGAATGATGGAACTACGGCTGCTGTTAGGTGTGATATGCCTAGAACAAACGAGCTGTAAATTAAGATTGATGGAAATTCACGACAGTATGGAACAATTTTCAGCGAACTTGGAGGAGCCGCTCGACACGGGGTGCTCGTGACAAAGCGGCTAAATCACACTAGAGAGCCAGACGGTGTTGGCGTAAATAGGGCACGTCATCGAGTTCTAAATTTGGACATGAAATGTCCATAAAAGTAGGTTGATCTGTTTGCCAAAAATACTCCCATCGAGACAGTACGTATGTAAAGTGATTGATTCCCTCCGGGCGCATCTTGACTATAGCAGGTTTGGAGATAATGGAACGTGCACGCGATTCTTCTAATGCACGGGTGTTCTCGAAAAGGGGGAACCACTCGATTCGTTCGTAAAATGGGAAGCAAGATAGACACGGGGTTAGATCTAGGTTAACCTGTTGATCTTTCCGATTCCGAATAATACTCCCTAATGACTGCGCGCAAGAGTGACAGGCCAACCCCCAACCGACCGACGACGACTACGACGACGACCCGCGCATATTCTTTGGCTGCATGGTAGTTTAATGATCTCTCGACATCTCCTATCCTCTGTGGACGGACGGAAGCAAGCGGCGGTTGATCTCCTTCGCCTAGAGTGGAACCGAGAACTTGTCTCATTCACGCTGACTGGCAGCATAGCGAGGGAAGGCACCACATGAAAACCTATATTTATTTAAACGACGCCGTGTACATATTCGTTATTATATTTATGATTAGTTGCAATTATTATAATTATTGTGTGTTGGTGGATTTTTAAGATCTGAGATAGCAAACTGCACGGAGCGGTCGGCATGCCGCTGCTGCTGCAGTCGAGGATTAATGCGGAAAGGTTTGTATCTATTACTGGGGCAAGAGATAGGCCTGTGTGTGCTAGCTGTTGATGAGGTTGGGTCGCAAACTCTTGACAGCGAAGCCGAACGATGGGGGAGAACGCACAGAAGAGGTTGTTGAGTGGTGTGTTTGAATAAATAGGTATTATTCGATTGAATTCTGCGAAATTGTCATTCACATCTGTAATTGGAGTGCAGTGCACTCTGGAGGTTCGTTTCTTGTTGCATGCTAGTCATGGCGACCGGACCAGCACTAATGAAGGGCATACGATTGTGAAAAGAGCTCCAGCAAGCAGTTTGAGGTTATGATCCGGTTGTGTCGGCGGTTCATTTATCGTTATGTGGAAATCTCATAATCTGACTTGCGAAACTGAAGACATTAATGGACATTGATTTGTTGCGGCATGGTTAGCACAAATTAGACATATAATACTCAACTTCTACATTTTTTATGTTGAACTGTATATTTTGATGGTGATGATCGCAAGATAACAATCTTCGGCAGCTTATTTAAGGGTTACAGTTAGAATGACCAAAAAATTAAAAAAAAAATTTACATAAAAAGTTAGTAAATTACCCCTAGATTACGCTCCTGAAACATTTTTATCAAAATTCGAACTCCAAGTGTTTCTCGCGTCTTTTGCCTTTTTCGCGCGCAGCAGGTATAAAGGGACGTTTAAAACTTTCAACGCGTTTTTCTCAAAACAGCATTTTCGGAGTTTATGCCGTTGATAACTCGAAAACTAATTATTCAATTAAGCTGAAATGCATAGGATTTCTTTATTGTAGTATTACCTTCTAAATGAATTAAAAATTATTGTAATGTTTTATTATTATATATGGAAAAATGTGAGAAAATGGCCGAAAAAATCCACAAATCCACATTTTTTCAAAAAAGTTACGTCAAAAGTGCAAAGATTTTTCGTAAAAGTTTCGTTAAGTTAAATTCCTCAAAATAATCACATTAAGCAATAAGAAACGAAAATTTACCATAGAAAGAGCATAATGTTTTATAGATAAATTAGAAATTTCCATAGATATTTCATAAAGTCAATAGAAAAAATATAAAACAGCAATAAAAAATAAAAACAACCAAAACAAAAAGATAAAAGAGCAATAAAAAAACATAGAAATGGAAAATATAGAAGATTTCCATAAAAAAAAACACAAATTTCCATTAAAAAAATCTCAATAGAGAAAATCACCAAGGCAGTAATCTAAATCTAATTTTCCCATGCAATCTGGGTTTGGGGGCGGCAGCCGCCCTTTTGTCAGCTGCCCAACTATCAGAACCAGTTGGATTATAATAGAACCGAGTATATAATTAGTATAATATTGAAGATGCTTAGATTCTTATGGACATTTTTTAATTTGTAATTTTGAAATGGACATTTATGATTTTTCTATTGCACTCTTTATTGCTTCTTGTTGTTTTTTTTTTTTGTAGTTTTCTATGGACATTTCTTATTTATTTATGGAAAATTTATACTTTTGCTAAGAAGCTTTTTTTTATTGTTTTTTTTGATACTTTTATGGAAATATTTAGATTTTGAAATGGAAGATTTTGACTTTTTATGGATATTTTTGTATGCTTTAATTTTCAAATTTTGATATTTTTTATTGCTTGAAAAACATACTGAACATAATATTGAATTTTGGAACGATTCAGTAAAGCTGTAATCATTTTAATTTTTCTATGATATTTATCAATTTCTCCATTGCTGATGCTCTTTCTTGTCTACTGACAATTTAAGCTTTGTTGTGATTTTTTTTAAATATTTTTATAGAATCGTTTATATTTTAGCCGTTTTCTTACCATTTGAAAAACTTTTCGAGGATGAATTTTAGATTGAACGTTAGAGATTATTTTTTTCGACATTTAAAAGTGTTTTGTTGGCAAATGCTCCATTGTCTGTGCATGTGGAGCAGAGTTGTTAATCTTTAACATCTAAAACGCCAGCCAGACTGAGCAGACTGAGCATCCTATTTTGATGACATTTTTCTTGTTGATAATTGTAATAGCATTATAACTCTTTAGTCTGAAAAGGGAGTAAAGTTTGTTTCAAACACGATTCGGTAGAAATGTTCATATAAGGCTTTACTGTACACGCGCACAAACGGTAACGGATAACAATCCTGATGCGGAGTAAGGGCCTGTTCATAAGCCACATAGACTCACTTTTGAAAATCTCAGACCCCCACTTATAGATTTTTCTCCATACAATTTTTTGAATTTTTGAATGTAGCGTAGACTTTGGTCAACCCCCCCCCCCCCCCTTCACCCAGAAAAGTCTACGTGGTTTATGAATAGCCCCTAAGGTTCTAAAAATCGTGTATAGTTTTACGGTGGCAGCATTTTGGAATTTTTAAATTATGTCCATCGAACTCATTTGTGAACCATTTTGATGATTTAAAATTTTACTAGCTTTATGTCATCATGCAACATGTGAAAAACGAAACTTCAAATCAATTATTAATGTAAAACATTGTTCAACGAGTTCAACTTTGAAAAACAACGCATTTACACGTTACACGTTAAGTAACGGCTAAAACTAAAAATTGTCCCCAAAGTCAATGGGAACTCACAAGTGCTCACTAGTAGACATGCATTAGAGATCATTTTGCTTAATCTTTTTGCAGTTCATTTTTCAAGCGTCAAGGTGTCAGCTTTACGTCGAGGTGTCAGCTTGTATAGTAAAATGAACCATGAAACTGGCAGGACTACACCTCAAAGTCAAGCACTCGACATTGAAGAAGTCTGTAAGTCGCAGACGAAACAGGCTTATCTGTCAAAGGATGAGCTTCTGATGGTGGAATTTAACGAAATTTGCTAGCGTTTACTAGGTATGATTTGAAAAAGCGTTTCAGATTTTATTTTGTATTTTCTTAAAAAGTGATCAAGTGAAATATTAATTTAAATTTTCCTAGTTTTTCAATTACTAATACGCTCGTTTGTGTGTTTTTTTAAGTATTTAAAAGAAGAGTGAAGGCCTCAAAAGAGCTTGGTGCAATGTTTGGCTTAAGCCCTTTAAATGGAATCCATATCTCAACAAAGTTTCATTCCATTAAATATTAAAACTTGGTGAGACCATTCCAATTATGAAACACTTGTGCAAGCCATACTTCGTTCAATTGCCAACCAATTTTTGAATGATTTTTTGTTAGAAATACTTTGATTAAATCAACTTTTATAAAATCGCGCATATATGTCAGATTACACTAACCTCGAGAACTTGTGAAAACAAGCTTATCGGTTACACGAAGCTTAGTTTGCTAAATACACTTCCACAGTTATTAATCAAGAGCTTCCGATGCCAGATACCTTTTTTGCATCAGTATGATTGTACGGCAATCATACCCTTCTCCCAGGGAGATAAAAATTGTTGCTTTACAAACAATTTCTGGACCAAACCGGGAATCGAACCCAGCCTTCTTCAGCAAGGTGTTGCTTTGTAGCTGCGCCTTTACCAAATGACCTAAGGGAGGACTTGAATGATGTCAAAGATTTTAATTCACAAGGTAGCTTAATTCTTGGCAAACTTCACAAAGTAGCCTTAAGGCAAACTATATTATTGAAAATCAAAGAAATCGACAACTTAGCATTTTGCTTTGATGGTCCATTCGTGAAGCTGAACACGTTTTGGTGAAGTTACAATGAAGATGATGTTTTCTCATTTTAAAAGTGACTAAAAAACTCACACAGAAACTAAAGCGTTCCCGAAAATGAAAACGGACTGTGAACTAGTTCACGTTTTCAGGATTGTTACCTTTAAACGTGATTTAGTTCATGATTGCGTGATTCAGATTACGGTGTATTTTTGCTTCGTCTCGAATTGATGACTGCAGTTCACGAATTTGGGCAAGGATTTATTTCCATGTATAATTTTTTAAAAGAGCCACGTCATCACCATCAGAACTCAGCAGCTCAAGATGTATACACAGTTCCGGATCAATTTGCGAACAGGGCGAATATGCAGAATGTAAACAAAAGGGAAATGATAATTGTAATATTTTAAGTAGAATTTCAAACAGTAATTTACAAATTAACAAATATATTAAAATACAATCTAGCATACACACAGAGAGCAAAGCTAGCTTCTGATTCATATATATATTACTGATGGAAATTCGTTCATTATGCATTAAAATTTGCCCATTTTTTATATTCGCCTGTCTATACTAGGATGTTGGATTACGCCATTTTCAATGTTGGCCCTATAAGTACTAGAAATAAAAGTATCGCCCTATACTATTCGCCGTTGTTTTGATTTGGATTTTGCTATCGCCTTTCACTTTTCGCCGTTGTTTTGATTATTTTATAACTATCGCCTTTTACTTTTTGCCGTTGTTTTGATTTTTTTGTCAGTATCGCCTTTTACTTTACGCCATGTTTGTTTTTTGATTTAAATTACGCCTTTCACTTTGTCAACAATCAATATGGCGTAAATTGCAGAGTAAATTGTTTTGATTGAGAAATAACTCTACGCCCTTTTCAAAAACAATATTTAATAACTAAAATTGAAGCACAATCAAGACAAAAAGGTCAAAAACTCAAGATTTAGATGTAATAACTATGCATTGCATTGAAAAAAACATTTTGTTTATATTTTGCATGTACTCCCTAATCGCAAATTGCTCCGGAGTTAACAATCGGCGGGTTAGTGAGTAGGAAATGGCGTATACATTTACATGAGCAATATTTCGATTTTTAACGAAATGTTTATGGATATTTGGATATACAATCTCTTGCCTGGCTACCTCAGTTCAGAGTAGGCAAGGATGAGGGGACCCCCTTGACAGGACACATGATCGGATGCCGCCTTTCGAAAAATGCCCTACGCTCAATTTCAACTACTTCTATTCAATTTCACAACCTGCCGTGCTCTTACGGACTATCAATACATTCTCTTCACATTTTTGGTTCTATTAGAAATTGCAGTCCACTCCTAGGATTGCATGTTGATAACAAGGATATTTTCAATTTTCAAACATTGTAATTGATTACAATTGATTGTTGCATTAAGTAACAACAAAAACCATGATAAGTTTAAAGGTTTAAATATGCCTATGTCAAAAACTTATGTGATCGATGTATTTTAAAACGAAGCAATGAGTTTCGATCGGACGACATTTAGTCGGATGGACATATCTACGAGAGGATGTGTATCTTCATCAGCAATTGTAATCCTTTTAAACATGCGCTTAATCGATTAATCTTTTGCAGCTCAAAAATTAGCCATTAGCTCATAATGTTCAATTGAAAAATATTTTTTAAGGCGGTTGAAATTCATTGGAGGGCAGAACATTGTGAGACCATTCCAATTGAAGAATACATCACTTTAATTCGCATTATATGTCAGTCGTACTATTCAAACGTGTCAGTTTTTAACAAATTGCTAGGTTGACTGTAAATAATCTTTGAAGCCCAATCCAATCGATTTTAGGAATTTCTTGCCCAAAGATCAATGAAAAAAGTGTTTGTGATCTGCTCCAACATTTTGTTATTTTTTATTGTCTTTATCAGGCAAACTTTCAAGTGTGGATTTAGATTGGTACCTGGATTTCTGTCTGTCTGTCTGTCTGAACCTAATAAACTCGAAAACTACTGAACCGATCGGCGTGAAATTGTGTATGCAATTTGGAATGTGGAGGTTTTTGGAGGCAAGAAATGTTTCTATGGTAGTTCAAGACCCCTTCACCTATTGAAGTGGGGGGATTGGGGCTATCATACAAATGAAACACAAATTTATGCATAACTTGAGAACTTTTCAAGCAAATGAAACCATATTTGGCATGTGGTTTTTAGGTATATTAAAATCTCTCTGTCTTACCGATCGGCGTGAAAAGGTTCTTATGGTTGTTTTAGACCCCTTCCCTTTTCTGGAAGAGGGGAGGGCTCTCATACAAATGAAACACATTCTGCATAACTTGAGAACTAATCAAGCAAATGGAACCAATCGTATGCGGGGTTTTTGAATGCAAGAAATGTTTCTATGGAGAATCCGAACACAAATTTCAACCAAACATTTGTTATTGTAATTTAAAGTATTTTTTTTTTTGTGTAGTCTACAAAAGTTTGAGCCTCGCTTGCGGTATACAGGTATGAATTTATAAAAAATATTGATTTTTGATGTTTGAGAAGATGCCATGAAATAGTATTGGGTTGTCTGGCTGATTGACGGGGAATTCCTTGGCAATTATGTAGTGGTTGAAATTAAAAGTTTGGCTAGGACCGGCCCAGATTTTTTTCGGTTTAGAAATTTTCTCGATTTCCCTGGTCGGGATCCATCATCATCATCATCATCATCATCATCAGCTGAGTAGGCGTCAGTATTTAATTACGAAAGTTATGGAAACGTCAGAGGCGTTGCGTGACATTAAATGCCTGGTTACCTAATTCAAAGTGATGAAAAAATACATTAACTTTTCATTACTCGATCTATTCATTGCAAGCAATATTTTATTTTTTGTGTATTGAGAATCAGTTCATAGCATAGCTCGAAAATGTAGTGTGAATTTCTGTTCAGTATTACGCACATAAATGGAGCGTCACAAATTTTACAAATTAACATTATAAATCGTGTAAAGTTCTGTGACATCACACTCATTATGGATGATTTTGTATCTATTACATACAGTCTTTATTACAACTATTGCATGAAAGTTATTACTTCGTGTGGAAGGAAACACGATTTTAACTGCTCTCATATTTATATCATAATGAAAATTCATATTTTTTTCTGTGAGGTAGTTTGAGTTTAAGGCTACTGCAAAATTCATACCATAAATTTAAAAAAAATGTTTCAACTTCCGTTGTGCAATGTACTAAAACCGTATGAGTTTCATACAAATATCAAACTCAATTCGCAACAATAACTATTGCACTGTTGACCAACCAGAAGCTAAAAGCTTGGAATGTTAACGACAATACTCAAAACACGGCAATTCCCGACATTTACTGAACACGACAATTTCAAGTTAATCTAGACTCAATCAAGAATTATGTCAATCAATAAATATTCCACTTTACAAATGCAATATTCCTTCGTTCCAGCCTTCCTTGATGGGTGATGTGCTTCGGAATTAGAACATTACGCACGTTGAGTCCATGTTATTGCAATACCAACCGACGAGATTTTAATACCATCGATGACTTTACCTGCAAGTGAAGGAGAAAAAAGATGACTGGATTAATTTAATGTCATACATATAAGAACTTAAATGAGCTTAGATTAACTTCTACTCGAATTCCACATGAACCTGCAGTCTCATTCAGTCGTAACGTGCCAAACATGCTCCTATTAAACGGTGACACTTGTCAACACTTGTGCAACAACTCCGACGGAGCAATAAAAAGCAACGGAATAGCACTTTCCGTGCTCAGAAAGTGACTCACAGTCATCGTTTTCCGGCTTTAATGTAAAATAAAAAAAAGGCTCTTCGTCATTCCAAGTTCACCACCTTCCATAATTTGCTGCCCCGGCATGGAAGCTGCGTCGCTTCGTCGTCGAAGTTCATAAAAAGAATGAATTGAGCCCAACAACTGCACTCCACTGCTGCGCTGCAGCTGCAACATTAGCCGAACCGTGCTGCACCGGCTTTTCGCTTGCAAATTTCGCAGTGATACGTTTTATGCATTTTAAACATAATGTACAACACAATGTCCATTGTACACGATTTGCTAGGGTTTTTTTATACATGTCTGCTCCTCCTCAAATCCCTTTCCTTCCGCAAGATTCGAACACAGTGGTCAGAACTTCGAACTAAATGAGTTAGTTCCAATAGTTCCGACCATTGTAAAATCAAGGTTTCCGCGTGCAGAGACACCGGGCGCAATCAAACGGGTTGGGCCTCTACCAGCGATATCGTTGAGCTTGGGGTCCCACCAAAGAGTGCACGTACCTACACTGTTTCAATGTTGAACCATTTCAATTATTTAATATTTTGTATGGCTGAACTGGGGGGCAGTAGATCCGTGAACCGGAATTAACTTCTTTCTTGCGAACTGTACTCAATGCATCTGCATATGGTGGGCGAGTTGGTCAAAGCAACACCCGGACGGGCCTCCACCAATTGGTAAATGCAAATCACGTTCACACTGCTGCTTTTTTTTCGTTTTCCTGTTGCCCCTGCTAACAACCGCAAATGTGAAGTGATTATGTGTATGTGCCATGCAAAACGTGTTCTTGTTCCGGTACATACTTCGTTGAGATCTACAGCAACGGAAAAGATTTTTTTTTCACCACGGATCAACTAGCTTGTTTACGCTGCTTCTAGTTCAGAAGGTAATTGTTCTTATCGCACACGTGCTGCTCGTAGAAGAAATAATAAAAAAAAAAGATCCTTGAAGCTACACGAGATTCCGATGCGCCACCATGTCATCCACGATTATGGATTGCGATTGAAATGGTTCGAGAGTATTTGTTTGTGCACAACGACTGCTCCGAAAAGTTTTCGTGCTTTCAATTTCACGGTCAATTAAGCATGAGCTGAACGTGACAATGTTCGTTTCAATGCGGCTGTGGCTTTGCTGATTTCAGGTCACTTTGATGGTGTGGGATTGACGAAATGTAAATATTTATCAACAAGGAATGTTGAAATGGACTAACAAAACCCTAGGTTTTATAACATTCAATTGAAAATAATAATAAAAATCATTCAATTTGAGTTCCAACAGTTACAACAAACTGTGGACAGAATCACCCGCTGATTCATTCAAAATGAAGTTTCTAGAGATTTCTTCACCTGAAACGATATTTTTTGTTGAAACATTCATGCATAAAAAAGTTCATCAATCAACAAGCCGCAGGCTAGGATAGTTTTAGGGATAGTTCCAAAAAGTGAGATTTTTTTTTCTGTGTACATTTTATTACAAGCAATGTTTATAAGGAACGTTCACAACATTTCTCTTGGAATGACCAGTCCTTTCTACTTCTTTCGTCCCAGATATACCCGTCTTGAACTGGTCCAATGTGCTGATCTTGGAGAGGATTTAAATCCAGGGAGCTGAGAGGCCACAAAGTTTTATCCAGAAAGTCGGTTAAATTGTCCCGACACTAGGCTAGGACCACATTTGCCGTGTGGGCTGGTGCACTTCCGGCAGCAAAAACACGTGGTGCTCAACTCCGTAGAGGCTTCTACGAAACCTCAGTTTTCTAGTACGCCACGTTGATTTTGACGTATTATTCAATAAACACCAAGGGGAGCTTACCACGTTTGCATACTGCCCACCAAACCATCACCGGCGCTGCACTTTGGAACCAAGGGATGTTTATATTGGATTCAAGAATGCTGTCCCTCGTTGGCACCCACATCCGGTCATTTTGCTCACTGTGCGGCTTCAGCAGCACGAACAGTTTATCGTCCGAATTCCTGACCAGCGTGCCGAAAGAGAATCACCGATCCAACCGCCTTTTGGTAAAGTTTATAGCCAAGGTCCTTGCTGACTATGGTGTAGTTGTCCCGAAGGAAACGTTGAGATCAGCAGCCGTTTGCCGAATTAAGTGGTTCTTTTTGCGCCTAATCCGCTGCTTCACGACCTTGATGGCCCGTGGCATCCTCACCGAATGCGGCCGACCGGATCTCACCCGATCATCAGTCTAGAACGTATCCTGGTATCACCTGATGGTTATGTAATGGGTGTTCCGATTAAAATTTGGCCAAACAGTAATGTGTGTGAGTCCATCAAAGTTTTAATTAATAAGTCAAATTATTTTTCTTTTTCAAATTCAGTTCATACAGAATACAGGAGAAATATTCAGCTAAACTTCCTTTCTACCGAATGCGAATGGCCGGGTCTTTCGTTTAACACCTGCCATTAGATTTAGAACAGCCTCCTTATCCACTTTATTCGCCGCAGAACGCCAGTTTGCCTTGAACTGTTTCATGCTCACAACAGCTTTTAGAGTCTTCTTAAGGTTCCGCTTGACGATGGCCCAATATTGTTCGATTGGGCGGAGCTCTGGCGTATTGGGAGGGGTTTTGTCCTTGGGCATCACTTGAACGTTGTTGGCAGCATACCACTACATGGCCTTTTTCCTTAATGGCAAGATGTCTAATCCGGCCAAAATAGAAAGGAACAATTGTGTCGCTTCGGGAAAGGCAGTAGACTCGCTCAGATAAATTTCCTGGTTGACGGTTCGGGTCGCAATGTAAACGTTGCTCTTCAAGCGACAGGTATAGATGGCCTGCCACACCAGATATTTCATCGCGAACTTTGACAGTTTAATGTACTTGAAAATACACATCTGCCACCTTTCCCCGTCCGGTTGCCGTATAAAATTCCTGTCCAGGAAGCTGTTTAAAGTCTGCCTTGACGCAAGTTTCATCGTCCTGTACCACGCAATCAAACTTCGTCAGCATCGTCGTGTACAACTTTCGCGATCGTACTTTGGCCGTCGGGTTTTGCCCAAGTAGCACACTACTGTCATAATTAGTTATAGTAACTTGATTATGACTTAGCAAGTCATATTTATGTTATCTCAACCCAATGGCAACAAGAGTGTCTCTAGGGTGTTTATCGTCGCGATTTGGAGTCACCACTTTCTTGTAAGTCGACAGTCCAGCTGGTTTTTTAGCTCCATCCACGGTTGTAGGCGCCACTCCGAGCTTCTTTGCGACATCTCGGACGGAGAGGCTGGGGTTCCGCTCGAAACAGCGGGCAACTCTTTTTGTCGTCGCTGTGGCCTCCGGATTTCGATTTCCCCCCATCCAGCTTTCCTAGCTGTCGACAAACGTTCACCGAACACTTTGAATACGTTGATAACAGTTGTTTTAGCCACATTTAACAATTTCGCCAATTTGGCGTGAGAGTAGTTTGGATTTTCGCCATGCACGTGTAAAATTTTGATGCGTTGCTTTTCAAAAGCTAAATCGATATTTAATAATTACATTTAATTGGTCGCAAATGTCCAAATAATCAACCAAGTTATCGTTACTACTAACCTTCTTATAAATTTGGTGTGCCGTTTGCGTAGGTTGTTAAATGTGTTTATCTGTTCGCTATGGATTATGTGGATAATGGATAATTTGAATCGCTTCTTCGGCTAATAAATATCTAGATCAAAAAGTATAAACGAAACATTCAACATGACGAAAAATCATGAAGATTGTTGGTGTTCATAGAATTTTTGAGAAATGTAAAAAAAACAAGTAATTAACATCAGCTTATTTATAAAAAAAACGTTTAAAGGAAACACTTTTACGAGCGTAATAATACAACGATGGAACACTAGGAAAATTTAGAATTATCACTTAAATTGATCACTTTAAAAAAAATTAAAAAAAAATTGAAACTGAAACACTTTTTCAAACTTTCGCTAGTAAACACGAGCAAATCTCTTTAAATTCCACTGGAAAAACCTTATCAGATTTGACAGATAGGCCTATTGACGGTTTTCGCGCCAACGCGAACAAATGTTATTACAACGGTTTAGGTACATATCTTGATTCGTTTCTTTCGGTTTAGGTTACATATCTTGATTCGGATATGTACAACGGTTTAGGTTTACAATTACAACGGTTTTTTTTCGTTTCTTTCGATTAGGTAGTTCGATTCTTCTAAAGAGCCTTACCTAGTATTAGGTAAGAAAAGGGGTAGAAACGTTTTGGTAGAAATTACAGTAGCACGTATCAAATGCGTGTTCTAATATTGTATATTGAGTCGTACTTCTTAAGTGCTGCTGCGTGAATATGCGTGCTTCGCTTTGTCTCACATCACAAATTAAGTTTCATTGATTTTTGAGATGACTACATAGTCTTATAACCTTCACTGGTTTTGTTTTTGATAACAACATACACTGAAAAAAAATCAATGGGACATGAAAAAGTTCTTGTTAGAAAAACTTTGTTTCCTTAAAAGTGCCCATCTTGTGATGTATGAACGGTTGGTAGGGAACATAATTACCTATCTTGAGACAAAATTTCATCGAAATAAAAAATGGTCCTTTTTTAAATCGACTTTGAATTAAAAAAAAAATTAGTTTTTTCAGTGTAGGGCCCATTTTCGTTTTTTATCAATATTTTTTTTCTTAAAACTTGACTTATTTTGATAATCACCCATACAACACTTTTTTGTAGGAGTAGCCATTTTTCTATTAAACACGTTCTAAAAAATCGATAAAAAAAGTTTAGCCCTTTACAAAAGACAGTCTAGAAAAAAAATGAAGAAACTAAAGGCCGAGCTACAATGAGGAGTGCAACGGCGCCTTGCGGCAGTTTTTGACATAAAATGTATGGATTAACTGTCAAAAACTGCTGCAACGCGCCGTTGCGCTCCCCATTGTAGCTGGGCCTTAAGTATGCAAAGTGGCTTATCTAGTCATGGTCTACACACAGAGAAAGTTCCGTTATAATCTGAGAGGGTGCTTCTTATCCTTTGACATATAGGCCTATTTCGTCTGCGACTCACACACTTCTTCAGTTTCAAGTGTCAAGTCGAGCAAAACGTCTCCTTCCGTTGCTGAGATCGCCACCAATTTGCTGCCACTACTCAAAACTATTGCTTGAATGGTGTAAAGAAAATAAGTTCAACTTCGTACCCAAGCATCCTGATACTCAACACACGCCAGAATTGAGCTCATCGGAAAATATTGAGCTGTTATGAAACAGGAATTACGCAAAAATCCTAAGATAATCCAAACAGATCAAGGATTGAAGAAAGCATGGGTCAGGTTACCGTTCAAAAAATTTACGGTTCTAAAGCCCGATTCAAAGTTAATTTGGACGCATTCAAGTGATAATAACTCAAGAATTGAACAACATACACGGTTGATCAAGACGTCAAACAAAAGGGTTATTCAGCTTTCAAACGATATACAACAAGTTGTTACATTTCACCGTTTTGAGCGAACTGTCGCACTTTACTTGTGATTGATGCCATCATGATCTGGTGACACTGTATCGGAAAACTGATTCCACTTTAAACGCATTTGTTGTGCATTTGTCACTTCTTTACCACATCCTCGAAGGTTTCGCTTGACAATTGCCCAATATTTTTCAATCGGTCTGAACTCAGGGCAATTCGGAGGATTAATCTCTTTGGCGACGAAATTAACATTGTTTGCTGAATACCATTCTAGTACTTCCTTAGAATAGTGACAGCTGGCTAGATCCGGCCAAAACATAACGTTGGTCTTGTGTTGCCGAATGAAGGCTATAATCCGCTTTTTCAAACACTCTTTAATGTAAACCTTCGACGTCATTGTGTGAGATGTGATGAGAACCTTGGTTTTAAGGCCAGAACTTAAGATTTCTGGCCAAATCAATAGTTTACGGGCAAACTTATTAGCAAATACAAATTTATACTTGGTAGAGATATCCCAACGACCAGTTGCCAGGTAAAATTTTCGTGCGGGGATTTGTTTATAATCCATTTTGACATATGTTTCGTCATCCATTAAAATACAGCCATCAAATTTCGTCAAAACTCGTTCGTAAACCATGATCCGTAATTTCGAGATGCGTCGATCAATCGAGAAAAACTTTTCGCTAATTTCTTCGGCAATGAAACATCAACAAATGCCTGTCAAACGGTTTTTGTTCCACCCACCAGGGACGCGGTTTTGTATTTACTTTGAATCGAGCTTTATTGTACAAACTATCATGAAGAGCCTCAAGATAAAATTAAGGGTATTACAATTTGTCGCGCAGATGAATAACGTGAACATGGCAAAACTTACCATAGATGATTTTATTTGATACCCCGAAAATTTCAAGACAATTGGTTAAAATACGGATTTTTAGCAAATCGCTTTATGTGTTGTAATTTTAACGTGCGCAACCATTGCTATTTTATACTCTCGAAATTAAAAACTTATTATAGTAACAATGTTCTGTAATCGTTTTTGGGTTCTTCTTCGTCTTTTGCTTCTTTTGACATTTCAAGATCAGTACTTATCACAATTGGTTTATTGCCTGCCCTCGACTTATTGCGCTGAATACACTTCCTAATTTATAAGTTCAGTGCTTGAAAATTTTTCCCTAGCACAAATTTTCTTTAACGAAAATTCATAAACCAGTAATGGAATTTCATCCAATTGTGTTACTTTGAAGCTGCGACTGTATTCATTGAGCTAAGGGAGATCCCGTTCGTTTTTAATTTGATTTAAAACATGAACTAAAAAAAAAAGCTGTGGTAATTTTAGTTACTCGTTAAAAGGCTTTAGACGTAAATTAAAAATAATAAACTCATCATGAATGATCCAATGCTGTTAAATTGACCGTAAATAACGAAAAGAATGCCTAACTAACGAATAATCGGCGCTTATATAAGCGAAGATTAAACATTGTTATTTTAAATCAAATTTAATGCTTGGCAAGTAGTGTTAATACAGCAGCAGCAAACTATCACATTAACACTACTACGTGCACCGAACGGGGACTACTCGAACTGTTGTTCACATTCAAAAATAGATCCTAAAAAAATGTCCACGTTATGCTATGGACAAACTGCCACACCTCGAAGCCATTTACGCTGACCGCACAGTATTCATGCAGGTTTTGCTAGTCCCCTTCCAAAATAATCGATTTTGTGCTGCTAAAATTGACGCAAAAATGCCCCATCCGCAACAAACGGTGTACACTCGTAGCAAAACAGAAACAAAAAACAATCAAGGTTCAGCGATCGTTTCCATCAATCAAATATCAATAAAGCAAGGTGGAAAAAGGCTTACCAAGTCATAAAAAGTAGTTCACTCAGCCGAGTCGAGCAAGCCACATGTTTTGTAAATAAACACAATAACAGCAGAGACAATCTGCGAGCAAAGGCTTTTCCATGTAGGCAAGAAGAAACCAGTTTCCCTCCGTCCCTGTGCGTCGCGTTGCCTTCCACGGACGAGCCTGAGGTTCAGGAAAGCGTGGCGTGGAAGATCCATTGTGTTCGATATTTTGACGCATTTGTGCGTGTGTTCGACGCGATGGCTGTCGAAATTTAAACCCCCACGTCTGTCTGATAGATGGATGGCACGCAGATCTTGCCATGCGTGTTATGATGTAGACAGAGGCATTCACGTCATTATATATTCTTCTCTCTGCGGGAATCACCACGTCTCTAACGACTGGTGGAAAAAAGCAACGAGCTTTCGGAATAGTCTAGCTGTCATGCTGCATCAGATTGCTAGTTCTAGACTACGTGCCAGACATGTTCCCCCACATCTTGGAAGAGCTTCGGCGATCGTGCAACCATCGAACAAAGGAAATTCGAGTTTTGCTGTTTGGTTGAAGACATATTTTACGACTCCGCGTTCTTCTTGTTTTGCTGGTATATTACGCCTGATTTTAGCTCTCTTAAGTAGAGAGCTTTTGTTGAAAGGAAAATCTATCCCGAGAAGTTTGAAATTTTCTTGAACTCTTTTTAAATTACATTGTAAAAACGCTGAGCTGAAGACGGCCATCGACGCATAATACATTCAAATTGTGCAACTAACCGAACTGAATCGGCGAAACATGGAGGAGCTTAGGGACTGTATGCCATAGAAGGTCAGGAGGATAGGGGCGGGGCGGGGCTGCAGTCAGCAGAAAGCGAATCGAATTAAATGCTGAAAGAAGGAGGCTATCTATATACCTACCAACATAACACCGAAAAAAAAATCGACCGAACGACGTCTGCTGCCATTCACACAGAAGAAGTTAAAAACGGCGGGGATCGAGCTCCGTCTGGTCGTCATACCTACACCTAAACGACCCGCCGCATTCGGATACATGTAGCGAGCAGCAATACATCGAAAATAGTCCACAACTCTTTCTTGAGGATCGCTTCGGAGGAGTCATTTTCTGCCATATGTACCTACTTAAGCCGCTGCACGTGGTGTTTGTTGGTAGTGGTGGCACCCGGCAAAGCGCGCTGTCGGTCGGTGGTGTTGCGCTGCTGCTGTCGAAAAAGTCTTTGACCGCTAAGTTTTGTGTGTTTTGTTTTTGTTTCGTTCTTCTTTTCCCTCTGCAACTTCTCGATTATCAACTTGTGTATACGGTGGGCCGAGGTAGAGAGTGTAAAGGCAAAGGCATGTTCAGATCTTCGGCAAGACACTGGAGTTGATGTGGCGCATAAGATGCTAGGGTTACAGTCAGCACTTTTCGCCAATATGTCAGAATTGCAAGAATTGGTTCCTTCACTCTTCCTTTTGTATCAACATAGTCATCAATACTTCCCAGGTAACCAATAAGCAGTTCCAAAGCGTCTTTACGGCAACCTATCAAGCATTTAAGTCGCCGTATATGCAACATGAATGCCACTTTCGGCCAATATACGGCTGCTTTACTGCAATGCTATGATAATGCTTCATTAATGCTATTTTACATTCGAAATGCTTATTAAAGGATGCAAGCATTTGAATAGCATTTGAAATGCAGCTTTACAACCGATAGCTTTCAAGATGCTGATATAATGCTAATATAATGCTAATATGCTGCATATGCTAATGCTTATTGGTTACCTGGGTTGTTTTGCTGACAAAGGTAATCGTATAGGTGTTTGGGATCTTCCTTTTGCCTTACCTTTAAAGTGACTGGAATCGATTCCTGGCCTGGTCAAGGATTTTTTTTTCCAAAGTTCATATTCTTCGAACTATTTATTATTAGCTATTTTCGCATTACTCAAGCTTAAATATTTAAAAAAAAACTAAGATAAAAAATATCGTTTTCGCATATGATTTATTGGCATTCGATATTCAAATCATTGGAATTCTTTTAAACCGTTTGAAAACTGTTGAACCAAATCATCAGACATTTCCAACGGAAATTTGTAATGAATATAATAGGCCACAATTGAGAAAATGTGACCCTAAAATTTTTCGATAGTTTTCTTGTGAAATAAATGTACAATTTTCATTTAATATTTGACCTGTGACTTTTTTTCTGTTTATTTATGGGGCACACAAGGCCATTGTGGGGCCTCCCTTAGCTTAGTCGGCAAAGGCGCAGCTACAAAGCAATACCATGCTCAGGGCTGGTAGCGAATTTACGGATAAATAATAGTGACTTTAGTGACAAAACAGTGACCAAATAGTGACTAAAAAGTGATATCCAAATTTTACAATTTTTTTTAAAGCTATTAGACATCTGTTGTTTTAGTACGCTTTAGAATTCATATTTCATTTTTTTTTTCTAATTTAATTGTGGATATATTAAGTTTCCGTTTTTGAGTTTGAAGTTCTTGTTTGTTTTATTCATTTTATCACTCCGCCATTTCAGAGTTTTAAGCATCTAATACCACAGAAAACGAGACAAATAGCTGCATTATATTATTGTATGTACATTATTTTGTTTTACAAAAACCATAATAACTTTTGCTTGACATAGGATAAGGACAATTCCAGCACACCGAAAGTCGTAATGTTTATTGTTCTAGAAATGACTTTGCTGAAAAATTTAAAATAAAAAAGTTACAGCCGATAAATAACCGATTTGTATAGGGACACCCTGAGCAACGTACGAAAAAATGCTCTAATTCAGTCATTTCAAAAGGTACAGAAAAAAAATCGATCAAAGTTGCTAAAAATGATTTTATGTACAACTTTTCTGAAGAATGAATGCCTTTATTTCTGCAAATAAAAAAAGTATCATTTTCGACTTCTCCGAAAATAAGCACCACTCTAGTGTTCATTCAGCCCAAAAACAACTTTGCAGAAAACAATTTTTCTCCAAAACTTCAAACTTTGGCTGAAAATGTATCTTTCCAACTAAATTCGAATTCTGGACCAGTGGTTTGAGAGAGGAGAACCCATTGCTGTCGGAATTAGTTACCGTCCGGAAATTCTACATAAGAATAGGCCTATTTTGGCTACCGCAGACCCCTTCGATCATAGATTGATGAACAATACTCGAAAACATGGGGGAAGTGGGGTAAAATCAGCAATATCTCCATTACCCAACCCGTGCGGTGGCAGCCAGTACTTCCATTCGATTCCTAGGAAAATTCTACATAAGAACAGACCTATTTTGACTACCGCAGACCCCTCCGATCATAGATTAATAAACAATATTCGAAAAATGGGGGAAGTGGGGTAAAATCAGCCCAATATCTCTGTTACCCGACCCGTTTGGTGGCAATTACTTCCATTCGATGTCTAGGGAAATTCTACATAAGAATAGGCCCATTTTGACTACCGCAGACCCCTCAAAGCATAGATTACTGGGCATTATTCGAAAATATGGGGGAATTGGGGTAAAATAAGCACAATATCTCCGTCCACTGAATCTGGCGGCAAATTGGACCCCTTCCATTCGATTTCCCAGGAATTTTAACATGAAAAATGCTATTGTTTACTAGCCTTGTGCTACTTGTAGCTGAATTATCGAGTTCTTTCGCGATGCATGTACTTTTTTTTCCCACTGTGCAATGGGTGGTAGTACATATCATACATATTTAAGGTGCACACAAGGTATATTTGTTCAATCTAGCCAATTCAAAATCATTCGAAGATCGTGAAGAAAATTTTCACAACTTAATCAGTGAAGTCATGATGACGAAAATATAAGAAATGTGCTTTTAACTGTATTTGCTTCTCAAAGTTTGAATCCCTTCAGAAGAAATCGATATCAACGTGACCTTGTCTATTATCGCTGAGTTTCCAATATGTCGGATACATAGGCCGAACGAATGAGCTAGGATGACATTTCATCCTGTAACCCTATATGATTCACTGTGCAAAACAAACGTCAGAAGGATTAGTAATTCCAAAAAGGTTGTTGAAGTTAACTAGAAAACGAGAAGAAAAATTAGTATTTTCCATTTAATTTCTACTACCTTTATTGCTTATTTCGACAGATACACGTATTTCGGCTACAATGAGCAGACTTCTGCAGTCGAGTATTAGTACACGACATTGAAGAAGTCTACACATTGTAGACGAAATACGCGTATCTGTCAAGATAAACAATAAAAGTAGTTGGAATTGAATGGAAAATACTAATCTTTCTTCTCATTTTCTAGTTACAGGTATTCCACTATACAGCTCACAATTTCCAGGATTGTTGATGTTGTTAACACCAAACTTCATCTAACTTGGATGTAATTGCTGGCAGAAGCGGTTAGACAAGCGTTCTTATGGATGGAGAATTCATTTTATCATTTTTTTTGTTCTGTTCCGAAGGGCTTTCACTTGTTTCATTTGCTTCACTTCTTTCATTGACGCTATTATTTGACCGTCATTCTGGTGGAAGCGATTTGGCAGGCATTTTTATGAGCTCTTAGATTCACTGCCTTTTGTTCTGCTCTGATATTACCGCGCAACTTAACAGTCACTGATCGAAGCGACTTCCATATCTTCATTCTATCTTAACTCTGATGCACAACCAGCTCAACTAACTGGCTGCGAAACCCTTAACGCTGGTAGATTACCTTTTCGTGTTGCGTTAGGGGGTATCAGATCTACCGTCGAACCCTAGCCCGAATTAATTCAAACTAGGGAACATATTCGTTTGTTTGTAGTCAAAGGAACACATCTTAGTCCTTATTAAATTTTATGTCTTGTGAACAGTGACAATACTCAGATTGTGCCGCCGAGGATGAGCTTGGAATGAGGAAAACATGGTCTTCATTTATGTGAATTCTCATTTTCTCAACCATGCTAATGCAAAAATGGTACATGGCATCGAAAGCTCTTGATTAATAACTTTGGAATTGCATTTAGAAGTTGAGAGCAAGCAATAAGCTTTTATTGTGAAAGCAATAAGCTTGAAATGTTAAATAAGAAGAAGTTTGGATTGGTTAGGACTAGGGTTCTGATGCATGGTCAGTATCGAAGCCATAGTTTGTTTTCTTTGCTATGAATCCGATTTTGACTGATAAAGGGGTGCGCCTTTGAAGAGTGCTCTCATTCCTCAAAGAGTTTAAATAGCGGAAACTTTTACAAAAAGTCGATTCATTGCCAATAAACCAAACACCAACAACTTCATCATTTCTCAATAGTGATATATTAACTTTACACGCACTAAACAAAGGATACGGGATATACTACAATAGTACAATTACTGGTCAGTGTATCCTAGAGGGTTTGAGTTGTTTAGTGGAATACTTGTAACTAAAAATTAGAAGAAAAATCAATAATCTCCATTTAATTTTAACTACCTTTGCATATCTTCGACAGATACGCGTATTTCGTCTACAATGTGCAGACTTCTCGTACTACTGGTCAGTGGTTTATGTCCTGAACAGAAGAAACAAAAACTGGCCGCGAATGACGATCAAAGCGATTCGGCAGGCGTTATGTGCTTTATGTGTTCATTTGCCTCAGTCACGATAATCAAAGGTAATGACCTAATGACTGAGATTGGAAAACTAGGAAAATTTAAATAAACATCTCAATTCAAAGGAATTGGCTCGCTAGTCATAGTTTGAAAAAGTGTGTCATTTTTATTTTGTTTATTTTTCAAAAGCGAAGCTGGCTCACGATTCCATCATGCCGACATCTGCATTTTTCCAGTTGATTTTGTTGAATGAATATTTGCTTGCGATAGCTTGTACCTATCTTTACCGCCGTTATCTTGAAGTAAACAAGTAATTATTCCTCACCGAAAATAGCGATAGATATGCGTTTGCAGCCCTTGACGCACAGTTGCTAAGTCAACAATTATCAAAGCATGTTGTATTATCAAAATTTGAATCTGCACACGTGTCTCGCCTTCTGTTGTTTTTTTTTATCAACGACCTCATCCCCACCTGACGTTATGCATTAGGAGCATCAACAGACGCACTGGTTTCAATGCCAAAACCCTAAAAGGCATAATTCGGTATGGTGCACCGAGAGCGAAAACCACGGCATTTTTCATGCAGTGGAAAAAAACGTTCCTGGCCCATGTTCATTACACCGAGCGAAGCCATTGCCGCGTGCCCGTGTGTTGGTGTGCTGGTGGTGGTCTGCAAACTTTCCCATTGATGTACTCTGTGCGTACCACAATCGAAGCGAAAAAGGAACGAAAATCAGCCAAGAGCCAGACAACTTCGCCAAAGATGCCGGAATGAGCATTTTTGTCTTTTGGCTTTTGTGTGGGTAATGGTTTCCGAGGAATTTCGGGTCTTTCTGCACGTCTTTTACCCACAGCCACATACAGCACACATATCCATGTTAGTGTCTTCTGCGCGCGCGAATCACCTTTCAATTCACTATACTTCGCGCATTTACGGCTATCTTTATACGTTTGGATATTTACGGTCACGAGAAAGAAAAGGAAGAAACGTGGATGGAAGATAACGACCCACAAAAAAAATCGAAATACGCCAACGAGAATACGCTGAGAAGACTTTTGCTACTCGCCTTGTCATAGGTTCGGTGTGAGTTTCCACCGATGAGGAGCTCACTCGAACGCACAGACTTGTATATACACTGACCCATCGAAAGGCAAGAGAAGCATATCCAGCAGCAGAGTTAGTGCAGAACTATAAAAGACACACAAAAAAAACGCGATTTCATCGACGCCAAAGTCACGCTTCAGCGAAAGAAGTAAGGAACGAATGTCGCGGGAAGCGATTCGACGAAAAGAGTTGCAGAGTAAAGAAACACACGGATGACAGACTGCGGGGGAAGGACCAGGGTGAGGACAAAGTGACGTTGACGGCGTCGTCGTCGTCGAAATCGACGGTCTGGTGCACTTGAAAAACACTCTCGACCAAATTGGCTGCCCAGGCCCTCTATCATCGTGGACTGGGTCTGTTTGGTAGCAGCCATTTTTGAGACGACAACCGCGATGTGAGTTCATCACCGTTACTGTCGTGAGTGGTTCTGCGAGGTACAATTTGATTTAGGATGAAATAAAAAAGAATGATCGATTTCTAGTTCAATGGGGACAGTTTTTCTTTATTCCATGATATGAGTAACCATCAGCCATCCTTGGAAAAGAATTGAATCGAATAGAATAATCAAATCTCCTGCTGTCCGATAAATGGTAATTGCCTGAAATAATACCACTTTTCCAAAGCCCTGTAACGCCAACATCATGTTACATTTATTGTTCTGAACCGTTCACCAAGGGCGTATCTATTTTTATCCCGTGGACTTTTTCTGGCCCTTCACTCCCTGCCCCACATCCACAACCAGCCATTAATCTAATCTGCAGCAAAGCCGCATTTGAATAGCCATAGAGATGGCGAGTGCGTCGTACACCCTATAATATGCGTTACTGACAATTTCAACCTATGTAATCTGTAAACATCTACAATAGAGGTTCAAGGCCTGTCACAATTGGTGTTACACGGCGTTCATTAGAAGCGTGAGCTTATCTGTATGCTGACTGAATCGACGAACCTACTGTAGTAGTAGCCTTTGTTGTACTTGCACAAAACTGGTCCCGTCTAGTCTCACCCCTCCACCAGCAATTCCTGTCTCGAGTAACCAGCGATCAACAACAACTCTCCAGAACTGGAACTACTCGGCGGCGGATATCGCATAGGTACAATTAGTGTTCACCCGTCTCGAGAGTAAGTCCCACAGACAAAACGCTCCAGGTCAAATAAGTACTCTCGCGCACAAACTAACTGGCTGAGAGCACACAAAGGCCCAGACGGGGCAACCGCCGCCAGTCAGTCAGTAGCTTATCAGTGACACTTCAAAACAGCAAATCACGACGCGGGAGCTTTCGTGTACCTCTCGTATTGAATAGACTTGTTATTCAACCACACTATGAGCCGATGCAAGGCACTCAACAACCGTAGAGCTTCGAAAACAACCCATTCCTAATGCATGCTGATACACGCTGATAGTGCGGTCCTCCCATCGCAGCAACCACGCAAGCCACCCCCTTCTTACTGACAATCAATGACGGTGACGGGCGGTCGTTTCGGTGTGGTAGGAAGAAATTGAACATTTCCATCACACTGGCGGTGACTCTGATTGTGTACAATGTTTTAAGTATGCTGAACAAACATATACAGAGGGAAGACTTTTACGCGACAGGCGGGGATAAGGATTGCGTCAATTTGCGTCAGTGGTGAGCGAAAGAAAAAACACACATTGCGAAGGTCGTGTAAATGATACGTTTGTTTTTAATTGAATCGACCGGGTTCGCATGGCAAATTTTCAAAAAGTCGAAGCTGTAGAGTACATGATGTGATCAGCGGGTATTCTACAGGATTTCCTGTAGATGCTGTAGGTTTAACTTCAGATATTGAAGATTTTGATTGAGCACAAACCGTGTATTGCATCTTTTTCGCTTTAGTTTTCGCATAATAAGGTCTGTATCCGCAATAATCCGGATACTTCAAAACATGAATAAAACATAAATTTCGCATTATATTTCCGTCGTAGTTGTTTATTTCAGATTCATGGGATGTGTTTTAACAATTCGTGAAGACAACACATAGTTATTCGGTATTTGCATAACATTTTCGAACTTTGCGCTTAACTCCGTCCATTAGGGTTTGTACAGACTCTTCAGAAATCGTAGAAGCCGTCTTTGTCCAAATTTGCTGGAAGTGTTTGATTTTTCATCAGAGCCCAATATCTCTCGATTGGTCGTAGCTCTGGGCAGTTTGGCGGGTTTGAGGTTTTTGGTACAATGTTCACTTGATTTGCTTGGTACAACTCCATCACAGTTTTAGCATAGTGGCATGATGCCAAATCGGGCCAGAACAAAGGTTTTTCTTTGTGACTTTTGATGAAGGGTAGCGATCGCTTCTGCAGACACTCTTTCTGATAGATCTCCTTGTTGATTGTGCCTATAGTGACGAAAGATTTACTCTTTTTGCCACACGTGCAAATTGCTTGCCACACAAGGTATTTTTTGGGAAATTTCGGTGCCTTCTTCGTTCTGCTTGAAATCCTCAAGGACATAAGTTTCATCGTCCATAACAACGCATGAAAACTTCGTCAAATATTCGCAGTACAAACGTCGAGCCCGTGATTTTGCTGCAAAGTTCTGTTTGTCGTTGCGATACGGAAATGTTTTTACTTTATACGACTTAAGTTTCAATCGTTGTTTTGATTTTTTGACAAAACTAGGCGACATCCCTATTTCACGAGTCACCGTTCGAATGGAGAGATTTGGGTTCTTCGTTAATATCCTTTTCACCTTTCGGTCCATGACAGGATCAGTGCGTCCAATGTTTTTGTCACTTCTCGGTTTCCTCTCCACTGTCAAATGTTCCGAAAATGATTTGAGCACATCGTGAACAGTGGATTTAAGCAAATCCAATGTTTTTGCAAGGTCTCGTATTGACAAGTCAGGATTTGCCGTACGTTCGTACAAAATTGTACGCACTTGTTTTTCTTTCGTCGCCATCTTGAATACTAAATATGACATGTAAACATCAATCATAGTCTTTTCCATCATAGACTCTCAGCTATACCACAGTGAAATTTTTCATTCCTACGTACAATATTTCAAAAGTTACAAGGATTTGAAGGTGTCCGGATTAATGTGGATACAGGTTTTATAAAGTTTTTTTTTTCTTTCCATGCACAATGATTGTGATTTTTCAAGTTAAATATCTCCTCGGAAGTGTTGTTTACCTGTGATTTTCCTTGTATTGCATTTGTGGGCGAAGTACTTATTGTATTCGGGCTGTTCCATTTGAAAAGGATAATGTGAAAAAAATTTCCGAATAGCGAAGTGCTACTTCTGTAGAGACATATATGCATCCTTTAGCATCCAAATGAAGACTGTACATCAGCAACATTTTCCGGTGAGATCTATCTGATTATAACTAAATTCGAACGATACTGCCAAATACGTGCCATGCTCTTAACAATAAGATTTGATGATGGAAGTGTATGCACAGTACATATATCCATTTGATGTTTGTACTTTGTTTATGCGGGGCTTGTTGTAAGTGAAAGTGGTCTCGGAATGGAAATGAGTAACCAGGTATTTTAAAATGGGTCACTAGAACCCAACAGAACTATCACCTTCCAAAACCCGGGTTAAACATGTTTGTCGAGTTGACAACAGTTCGTTTAACTGCAAACATTTTTTTTTTCCATAAAAACACTGCCGGGCGTTGGATTGTACACACACACACACACACACACACACACACACACACACACACACACGCGCAGGAATTTTTGTTTCATTTTTATGAGAGTCCTCCCTCTTTTCAAGGAAAAAAAATCCTGCCTGCAAAAACCTCACATTTCAAATTTGGTTTCTTTTGCTTGATTAGTTCTGGAGTTACGCTCCTCGTAGACTTTACTCCATACATTTTTTTTTGAAATTTTGTATGGAACGTAGACTTTGGTCAGACCTCCCCTCCTCCAGAAAAACCTACGTCGTTTATGAATAGCCCCTATATAGAGAGCACGAGTAAATGAACAGCTAACAGCTACTGCAAATTTAAGACCGCGTATAAATTTATATTAAATTTAATGGAGGTAAATTCAAATAAGTGTTGATCAAACTGAACATAGTTTTGTTAAAAAAAAAAAAAAAGAATTAGTAGGAGTTATAAATTTATCAAACACCCTCCCTGGCGAATGTTGGACCTCCGTAGGCCCTTCTTGATTCAATGAGTGAAACGGTCAAAAATATGCCTACTCAAATTAGGCGTATTTTTATAATGAATTAGAAAAAAAAACCAGCCCTGATTTCGTGGCAATGCGCGAACGAGATGTCAAAATGGCAAAAGGAAAAATAAGTGAAAAATATTGCTCACGCATAAGCAAAATCCACATTATTTCCTCGCCGATTTGGCACGATCATTGAAAGTGGCCCATCGACTGTGACAATGCCTCTATGTCGTTCTTCGAACTTAGCTGATGAACTAGATGATGTGAATATAAGTTCATTTACTTCGTCATCGCGTCATACTACAGAACAAGGATGGAGGTGGATCAACGGAAGACACACATCGTGGAAATATGGAAAACTGATTGGAGTCAACACGAAACAACGAGTAACAGTAAGACCAGACGCGGTAGAAGAAGGCAATGCAAAAACAGCCCTGAAAGCGACATAATTTTCAACACCAGGAACAACGTTAACGACGCTTCATTTTTTATTTGACGAATGTGCGGAGATTAGAGTTTATCAAGTTAATCATGTCAGAAATCGTAAAAACTGTTATTTAGATTTATTATTTACAAATATGACCGATGATTTCTGTGTGACGGAGTCACCTGCTCCTTTATGGAAGAATTAGGTATTCCACACAGCAATTGAAGACACCATATTTATGCATGACAACACCACAAAGTTGGATGGTGATTCGTTCATACCGTATATTAATTTTAGAAAAGCGGACTAGAGAGTTATTTAAAATAAGTTGAACTCTATCCACTGGCAAACTGTAATTCGCAATTTGAACCAAGAGCAAGCTGTGGATACGTTCTACCAAACCATTTACAATATTTAGAGACAATAGTACCCAAGAAGCAACATAAACAATCAAATAGATCTAATGTTTCAGGATGGTACAACAGTACAATAACGAACCTTAAAAATAGAAAGCAAACAGCTCATAAAGCTTACAAAAAAGACAAAAATGATGTAAACCTCTCAATTTATTTGACTATATGTGAGCAGTTAAATTTTGAAATAAAAAAAATGCGTATGCAGAGTATAACATTCAAGTAGAAAAAAAAACATTAAGTCAGATCCAAAATCTTTTTTCAGCATCGCTAAGAATAAACAAAAATCGAAGAATTTTGTTTTTTTTTATTTGCAGATTTTTTTTAAGATGTTTACATATCTCATGACGAAAATGACAGGGATTATCAGTATTTTACACACCTTCCTGAGCCACTGATGTGGTGATATTTATGATGATATATCAGTTGAAAATATATCCCTCATCAAAATCTTTCTTTTTCAATACTTTGGGTGTATCAAAAGGTGCAGGACCAGATGGTTTACCGCCAGTATTCTTAAAATCAGTATTAACGGAGCTAGCGAAACCTCTGTTTTGGCTGTTTAGCGTTGCCTTAGAATCCAGTGTTCTTCCATCAATTTGGAACGAAACGTATTTAATTCCGATGTTCAAAAGTGGCAAAAAAGCAGATATAAAAAAATATCATAGGAATTGCTATATTATCATGCATTACTAAATTGTTCGAGTCTATAATCAATCAAAATATTTTCCTTCAAGTTCAAAATGTATTAAACTTTGTTACATTTTCAATTAATGCAAAGGATGGTTTATGTTGAGGCATTATAAACTGGCTTTAGTAAAGCATTTGATGGAGTCGACATCCCTTTATAGCTTTTTAAATTATCTAAGCTATGATTCAACTGCGGCACACTTGACTGGTAGAACACAAAGAGTAAGATTTGAGGGAAATTTGTCATCAGTAGTGAATGTGACATCTGGTGTACCGCAAGGTTCCCATCTTGGTCCATTACTTTTGGTTGTTAATGATGTAGACCACGTTTTAAGTCAACTGAACGTTTCAATATAGGCAGACGATATGAAACTTTATCTAAAAATATGTAAAGCATCTGATCTTGTAGTATTTCAGAATGAAATTATTATTTTCACAACTGGTGTTAAATTTTTTTTCTGGAACTTAATGTGAAAAAATGCAATTTTATATCATTTAAAAGAAAATACGTTACAAGGCAAGAAGCAATAACTATAGGCCAGAACACAGTTCAAAGATGCAGTGAAGTTAGAGACTTAGGTATTATACTTGACATAAAATCAACGTTTGTTGATCACTATAATAACATCATACATGCTAGAGTTTATTAATAGATTTAGCTTTAACTTTAGAGATCCATACACAATCGAAACGTTATACATAGCATATGTGAGACCCCTTCTTGAATATTGTAGTATAGTTTGGGCTCCATGTCAAGATACTCATGCAAACCGTATTGAATCAGTCCAAAAACAGTTTTTATTGTTTGCTCTACGTAAGTTAGGTTGGACGACTTTGCCGCTACCATGCTATGGGTCAAGATGCATGTTGATAAATCTAGATGAGCTTAAAAAGCGAAGAGAGTTTGCAATGATAGCGACGTTATTGCACAAAGAGTGAAAACTACAAATATATAAGAAAACCTTAATTTTTATACTCCCACTCGTATTCTTAGAAATAGACATTCGTTTTATATTAACACTCAAAGAGCTAATTACGCCAAGAATGGGCCACTTAATAGAAAGATGTCCTGTTATAACAAATATTGCGAAACAATTGATGTAACAATGAACAAAAACACGCTTAAAAAAGTTTGTGTTGCAAGTTTAATCAGGTAACCTAGTATAAATAAATAGACACTAAGTATTTCGAATATTTCACAGTGTTCGAGGAACATGACAAACAACAAACGCTCAATTGGTTTTCCAGCTCTTCAGTATAACATTTTCATTGAAATTGAACTTCTTCACTTTAATTACTAGATTATTAGAAGATTGACATGCGTTTATAATATTTGTAGCTTTTTAAAATAGAATGAATAAAGTTCCAACCACAATGTTTTCCCTTTTTTTTCTTACCACCAAATTCCAATTGTGCGGAGATCGTTTTCCATATGAACGCATCAAGTTAAGTGTATCCATATTACTTCACGCAAGTTAGACAAACAAGAAACATATTATCTAACTCGTCAAACTTTTATATCTTCATTCATAATGAATTTGTTTTTCTACTGGCACGTCATAAAAAATACAATCTTGCTGAAAATATAAAACACGGGAGCTACATGTATGTAAAAAAAATCATAATGTTGTATTTCACTGGTGCCATTAAACCACGTTGGTGATGTCTGTAAACTTTGAAGTGTGCCAAATATTTTTTTCAGCAGAAAAAAAAATAAACACGCACCTGCGTGCAGCCTTCTACAACTAGCTGTAATTCATAAATTGGTTCGACAGGTTATTTTGATGAATCATACACAATTTATTTCAAATTGCCAACGACAACGCAGTTTCGGTGGACACCCTGAGCTGAGCGCATGTGGTAAATAGCGGACATCGCCGATCCGTTGTTGCATTACACACCGGAGACACTTTTTAGCTGCCGGTGCTAAAATTAGAAATTTTTCGCAGCCGCCAGCCAAAGCTGACGATGGCAGGCCGGGTTGCAGAAATTTGCTTCATTTGACAAATTCTCCTTTTTCCCGTTTGCCAGTGTTGCATCGTCGGTGCAAAGGTGTAATCCGAGCGCGAGTTCGAAGCAAGATCCACCTTGATCGTTTTGTGCGACCCGTATCTACAAACGCATATCTCGCCGCTAAATCGCAAGGTACTGCTCCGCTCGAATGCTAGGTCGGACATTTGATGCATCTCGTGGACGACGGTTTGTGGTAGTGTGCAACTTCACTTGTCACTGTTGATTATTATTATTCTTTAGAATGAACCGATTGCAAAAATAACAACCGCCAGAGGCCAGAGAAATTCTTCTGTGCAGTGCAGCTTCGAATTTTGCACGGATATTCAAATCCCCAAGTAAAGGGGAGAATTTAAGTCGTCTCGGTGTCGGTCGCGGAATAATATGAGACAATGTGTCTATTAATCTCGATGTCAGAATGATTTACGGGCCTCGCGGTTGGCGGCAGTCTGTCAACCAGAACACGCCACAACGAGGAAAGAAATGCACGAAACAGCGTACCCATGTCTCAATACTGCACTACACGGCGGCACACATCGAGGAAACTGTAATTAATGCGCGATCGTTGACTTTTACGCACTCGCTTTTGTGTATTTTTCGGTTTGCTGAACGGCTAAAGCCAATGAGTCAAAACATGATCTACAATGGGGGGAAAATATTCTTGATAACACCGAAAACTACTTCGCAATGCACAAAAATAAAAACAGTTTTGTCGAGATAGTCGGTTACAAATATGGATTGTTATTGTAAATTTAAACTGGGAGATAGTGGCTTGAAATCTGAATTGATTCCAGAAAGTGACCACAAAACTGTAAAAAAAACACGTAACCCACTTTGTTGTCGATTGCGACACGTGATCCGCTGATCCGAGAAATTAACGGCGACTTGTCTTATTTCACGGTCTGTCGTCTGGTGGGAGAAGGTTTGCGTGAATTCGGTGGCAAAAGTTGTCTTACTTTTCACGAGATTGATTGGTGATGAAACTCTGTTTGGCTTACGTTGGTTTATCCTATCCGGCATTCCATGGCAATGTTACCGTCAGCGTCACAACCGAGCAACGTGGGACGAACCGTAGCGACGAGGGCATCGCTTCGACTTAGGCTCAAGAATTGAGAACCAATGTGAGCGTTGATGATAGTATTTTTTGCAGGTAGGGTAAGCAAATTTAAAACGCACAAGTGCTGTGTATCTGAGACTGATTTCAAACAGATTGTTTAATGATACGAGTGTTCAATTTAAATAAAGTTGAGTTATTTATCATAATTCCGTTGGATTTTCCTATTTGCCTTCAGTCCACTGACGAGCCCCAGCTTATATACTACCATCTAGATGCTCTTAATATTACTTTTCCTAAAAAAATATTCTAAACATAAACTTAAATTTAGAAAGATAATGAAGATGCTATGCTGACACGTCTTTCTAGATAGAATATCTGTTTCCTTTGTTTTAGCAAAGTGGAAGGTAACGTTTGAAAAAATTTATGTCCAAGTTTCAACGGCATGGATATAACTTAGTTGATAAGCTTCCCTTTCCTAACTATTAGGAACTATTAGGTAGCAATAACTATTAGGTCAGCAAAAATAAAAGCGGAGACCTGTTATAAAATCAGCATCAAGTAGCAAGTAGTGACCATGGCAATAATAAATTAAAATGTATAAATGTTAGTTTTGTAAAATTGCAATAGATTTAACCAACTTTTTCAGGATACTACAAATCAAGATTTTGGTAAAATACTGCTATCGCTGAAAACAAACGAAAACGTGCATAAGCGTGGACCCACAGAACTCTACACATTAACAATTTACAACATTTCTTGCATTTCAGGATCAACCAATGAAGATCATATATAATAGATACGAATGATAGCAGTATTTTTCATTTACATAAATATATACACTATTATATAAATATTTCATGGGAATGGGAGGGACCACCAGGGCACCCGATTAATGCACTGTGGATTGGGAGACAGGGAATGCCAACTCCCCATTACCAACAGTTTATAAATAGAGAGCGGGCTCTTCTCCCCGTCCATTGGGGCATCCTTACGTTAGATAGCTGGTTCTTTTGACCAATTGTTAAATCTTGTTGTTGGAAGGAGATTTTTCATATCCCTGTGGATACGTATAAGTGATGTTACCTATCGACCCACCCAACCTGTTTTGTGTCGTTCATACAATGGCATGATTAGGATAATCAGTGGTTATTAAAGCTTGATCAAGTCTAACAAAGAGGAGAGCCCATTGCTGTAGGACTTAGTTTCATATCGTACATCATACATCATACATGGATATAACTTAGTTTAGTACTCACCGGATTTTCTAAAGTCATTTATTGAGTTCTCTGATGACCCTAAGGACGTTTTCATCATATTATTCCTGCTACTGAATGCAAATAATGTCTCTTTCATATATGCACCTGTGTACTGCACAACACATTCCTGATACGGGCAGTTAAAAATAACAATAGAACATTACCACCTTCTTTTGGCTTGCTATGCAGAAAACCAATGATTTCAATGCAACAGCTTGCTTATCACTTTTTTTCTCTTCAAATGGCCTCAAATTAACGACTTCTTCAAGGTAGTACGTTTCTTTAATTTAAAAATGATGCTAGTGCTCCCGCCACTTACACCTACAAAGGTTTGAACTAGATGATTTTTCTATTAGATAATGTATTTATAAACAATTCAACCAGATATGCAAAACAAAAAACGAACTGATTTCATCTACAGATGTAAACTTCTTCCAAAACTGTTCCGAATCCCGTATAAGGAGATTATCGATAGACAAGCCAATATCCGATCCTGCCCGCTACAGAGCTAATGCGGTTCCAACACTAATGGAGCCGACCACTTACTTTTGGACTGACCAAGGATATCCCTAACCAGTGAAATCGAGAAAATATCCAAGCCGAAAAAATCCTGGACCGGCCCTAGCCAAATATTTACTTTCAACCACGACTGAATTGACAAGGAATTCAACGAAAATCAGTCATACAATCCACTACTATTTCATAGTATCTTCTCAAGCATCATAGGCCAATTCTTTTTTTTATTCAAAAAGAAGTCCTCAGATTTTTGTAGACTACTTTCTTTATTTTTTTTCAATTACCACAACATGAAACAAATTTCAATCATCATCACCGTGACGAACAAAATAGTTTGTAATGTTGATAAAAGAAAAAAAAAATAGCCAACTCATGGTAATCCGTTTGTAAAGAACTTCGTTAAATTTGCAAACATCGCATTGATTCAATGACAACTTATTCGTTCAACTAAATGGTCTTTTTTTAGCGTCTTTCTGGTGCGCCTTTCCTGCCGACACCAATAGGAAAGAGAACTGACATGTACCGCTACGTCGCAAAAAATAAAATAAAAAATAACATGTGGCAACGTTGCATATGAGCTTCATCACATTTTTTCTCTATACTCTCATAGTTGGAGTGAAAGAAATATCCGCAAGTTTAACTAACAAAGTTTTTAAAACAATTTTAAAAGTTCAACTTAAGCTTCTTTAAGGATCGGATAGAATACTTCTTAATATTAAGGGTAGTACTTTGCCGCAATGTTTATAAACAAAAATAACTAAGACGTTTGTTAGTATGTTTCACTGAACGTTCCAAAACTCATTTTATAATGTCACAAAAATTCGAGGGATATGAATTTAATGTCGGTCTTTTATCACAAAATAGAGTCCTCTCGTGGATACAACTTCGTCACATTAGATAGATTCATCATTAAAAGCAGTCTTCGTATGGATTTTTTTTTCTGATTTTATTATTTAAGCTAAAGTTCTGTCCAGTTAGAATCCGCAATCACTTATTGTGTGAATTTCTTTAACAACGGTTTGTATTTTGGTATAAATTTCACGGTGTTTCGTGCAGTGAGTCAAAAGTCATTCCATATGGAAGCCAATAATCCATAAATTAAAATCGCAAAAACGATGAAAATTACCAAATTAACCGTGTATGCTGTGCTCAAACGTTTCAGGGAGCGAAAGAGCGTGGTTCGAGTGCCTCAATGTAAGCGTCGTAGTGGAACATATGACCGCAAGCTGAACCAGAAGGTGTTGCGAACCGTCAGAGCAAACCCTGAACTATCGGATAAAAAAAATCGCACAAAAATACGCTTTTGCTCGCAGTACCGTTCGAAGAATTCTTTTGCGAGCAGGATATCGTTCTTATCGAACCAGCAAGCAACCAAACAGAACGTTGAAGCAAAGTTTCGTCACCAAAACTCGAGCTCGGAAATTGTACCAGCAGGTTTTGACGAAGTACCAAGGATGCCTGCTCATCGACGATGAAACCTACGCCAAAATGGATTTCGGACAGCTTCCTGGCCAAAAATTCTACATGGCGACGGCATGAGAAGATGGTCCTGCAAAGTTTAAGTTTGCTTTTATGGACAAATTTGCCAAAAAACTGATGATTTGGCAAGGGATATGCAGCTGCGGAGCAAAGTGTTCGTGACGAATAAGACTATGGACTCGAAGTTGTACAAGGTAGAGTGCCTCAAAAACAGCGTACTACCTTTAATTAAAGCCCATAAAGGTTCCGTGATGTTTTGGCCAGATTTGACGAGTTACCACTACAGCCGAGAAGTCATCTAATGGTACCGCGATAATAACGTAGATTTCATCGATAAAAACATAAATCCACCCAACTGCCCGCAATGTCGGCCCATCGAGAGATTTTGGGCAATAATGAAGCGGAAGCTTAAGAAAAGTGGAAAACCGGCTCGGGACGCGACTCAGATGATCAAAATGTGGAACAAATGTGCCAAGGAAGTTGACTCCGGAGGTGTGCAGCGTTTGATGGGAAGAATAAAGAAGGAAGGGCAAATTTTCATTAGATTTGTATTGATATTTTTTTCCTTAAAGTTCAATGAATTACCTTTGTTTTGATGTATTAAACTTATTTGTACGTCAATCCGTTACCGAGATACAGATGATTTTATTATTCCGGATTGTAAATGGACATAGCTTTATAAAGAGTGTTCCGATCAAAATTTGGTCAAACAGTAATGTTTATGAGTTGATCAAAGTTTTTATTAATAAGTCAAATTCTTTTTCTTTTTCAAGTTTAATTAATACAGAATACAGGAGAAATATTCAGCTAAGCTTCCTTTTTACCGAATGCGAATGGCCGGTCTTTCGTTTAACACCTGCCATAAGATTTTGTATAGTCTCCTTGTCCACTTTATTCGCCGCAGAACGCCAGTTTGCCTTGAACTGTTTCTTGTTCACAACAGCTGTTTGAGTCTTCTTAAGGTTCCGCTTGACGATGGCCCAATATTGTTCGATTGGGCGAAGCTCTGGCGTGTTGGGAGGGTTCTTGACCTTAGACACCACTTCAACGTTGTTGGAAGCATACCTTCATGGCCTTTTTTCGTAATGGCAAGATGTCAAGTCCGGCCAAAATAGAACGGAGCAATTGTGTCTTTTCACGAAAGGCAGAAGGCAGTTTTTGTAAGCACTCGCTCAGATAAATTTCCTGGTTGACGGTTCCGGTCGCAATATAAACGTTGCTCTTCAAGCCACAGGTACAGATGGCCAGCCACACCAGGTGCTTCGCTAATTTACGTTTATTCACAAATGCAAACATAACAAATGCACACAATACGCTGCTGATTCTGGCATTAACAAATCAAATCGCCCATTTACGCAAATAGTGCATTGTGGATCCCACTTCAAATTGGCGACATGCTATCCGAGTGGAAATGAAGCGGAATTGCCCTTTTTCAACTAGTTCATTTATTTTGTAAGCTCAACAGAGCCGATAATTCCTTTTTGTTTAAATAATAAAATTACTTAATAATACGATTAGTAGGACTTGGACCGTTTTCTCGCGGTTTATCCGAGGTTAAAATTTGTGACATTTTCTGGCGATGGATTGGAAAGAGGTACACGGAAATGGGATGCTGTGATCTCAGCAGATTGGAATAGCCCTTGATATGAGTAAGTTATAACAATTTGTAAGTTACTGAAAACTTGCGACTGAATTCGGCACACCCTCAAACTACACAGAGCATTTAAAGTTTAAGCATTTGAATGTAATCAGTGAATACTTTAGGTAAGTAATGATAAATAAAGAAATAAACCATAAAGAAGATACACATGATAAATTCTATTTTCGGAAATGTTTGAATCGGTTGGATCAGAATCAATTTGAACCAGAGAAAATGCATCTAGATTAATAAATTGAAAGTCTTTTTAAACTTCTAGCAGGAAGGAAATACAACAATGTCGCAGATATCGAACATCCTTTATACCAAGTGATAACGACTGTCTAAATTATTCACCAGCTTCAACGTTCCACGTCCTTTCCGATCAACATGGCAAACACTCGCCAAATCGTCTACAACACTTACAGCACAAAAGTCAACCGAACCAGCCAGTCAGTCAGTCATTTATCCGTCCGAACCATCGCGAAACAGAGCAACAAAAATGCATAATTTATATCTAGGTAGGTTCCTAGCTTGCCTGAACTGTGCCTCCCATCCCATTCGGCAGCGGTACAGTGAACCGAAAAAATACGCGTTCGTTCAGGCCCAAGTTCAAACCATCCATGCGCGTCCGTTCATCCATCCTCGTGGGCCTCCTCTTCCCTTTAGCCCCCCGAACCTAAAACCCGTCTGGCCGTCCAACCGCCGGTGAACGGAAAAGCCATGCTCGTTATAATATGCGATAATAGCACTCGCCGTTTCGATTCAGCCCCCGTTCCCATGCTTCTTTGGGCCAGCGTCTGTCAGACTATATGTAAATGTATGTATGTGTGTGTGTGTGTGTTTCAGCACTAATGTTAGTCTATGTGGGTGTGCGAGGTTTACTCACTCGCGAGGTTTGCGATTTTTCGAGTGTCAACTTTGTTATTTTTTTATGATCCTACAACACTTTGTCCTCTTCATTATCGCCGAATGGCAGGAGATCGGTGCAGAGGAGAGCTGAATCTACTTGATGTTATGCCACATTGCTGCTGTAACTGGACCTACATTAATTGAGCGTAGGCATTAACAGTCTAAGATCGTTTGTCTTATTGTGTTGTGCATAATTTGTACATCAACACGAAGGTTGCGTAACTTTTGATCTCTTCATTGTGATGCCGAAGGCAATTGACACACTGTCGGTTAGTGAGAGGATTGATCGGTGCTATTTGAGTTCATTTCCGAACCGCCAAACAAGTTTTCAAACGCTATTTTAGGGAGGGGCCATTTTTTCAGTAGATAAAATAAGGAATAGGATATTTCGTTTCCCAAGCTGTTTTTTCCCGAACACAAAAAAAATGTCCATGGGATTTATTTTTAACATCCTATATTTTACTATTATCCAAAATGCAATAGATTTGTACTCGCGTAACTTCCCTTAGGCACAACAATAATTCATCTTACAGACACTTAAACTAAATGGTCGAATTGAGCCCAGGTTCACTTTTGATGGCCGTGTTTCGTCGCAAGAAAGAGAGATTCGCATCGGCTTGGTTTAAAAGAAGTTGACATGTGGCAAAGTTGTAAATGAGCCACATCACGTTCTCTCTCTCTCTCTCTCTCTCTCTTGTATTTATTCTCCCTGTTTGAGAATGAAGCAAGACTGAAACCATCGGTCACTAGACTCGGCTCAAGAGAGAGTTGGAAAACGATGAGATTTCTGCAGTGAGTCTCTAGTTCTGTACTTGTCAACCAAGAAAAGTGCACCCGACTGATGCTAGCGCCAGTAGAAAAATGACAAGTAATTCATAGGCTGACTGTTCATATAATCACTATTCGTGCATTTTAAAAAGAGCATGGAATGGAAAATATCTTTCGACTGGCTTTGTGAAAGAAAGTGAAAATAATGCCCTTTTCGTGAACGATTTACATGAAACTCATTTTGAATAATGGCTACGCGATCAGCAATAATCTTCAAACCAGGATTGAACGGATTAAGGCACAAATGGATCGATTTGACTATGAGATGGAGGAAGTAAGAACAGGGCGGTCATCAGAAAAGAGGAATTGTTTGTATTTTAAAATAAAAAAAAACTATGAACGAACAATATGCTTAATTGCGCTCCAGGTGGATTTGTGTAGCTCTCAATTTCTTCATTCTATCAGTCGTTTTTTAATTCGTTCCCTGTAAGCATTTAAAATACAACAATCTATGAACTTTTTTTTTTGTAGAATCGTTAAAGGTTAAGACAATTTGAATAGTTTAGAGAGGAGACAAAGATTGAAGGAATTAGAAGTTATTCGGAGTCAAACAGACTTTTGTAGAAGGAGAAAATAGTAGAAAATCAAATGGAGAGTAATTTCTACAATCGAAATTATTTATTTCAAAAGGCATAATACAAAGACACAGACATAGATATAGAAGTTGCTAACTTCTATAGATTCCCTAATGATTTGATTGCACCTCCTTTATCCATACTAAACCTAAGTCGGATTCAAACCCCAAATCCCCAAATAATCTGAAAATTCGGGAAATCAGCGTAACAATCCTGCACATCTCATACCCGTAGAGAAATTTCGGTCTTATCGTCTTATCTATAGATTGTTTCAGAAATTATAAGCACACTTTTAAAACATTAAAAATGTTATGTTTTTTTTTTAATTATATCAGCACTGGTGTTCTACATAAGATTTAACTCTTCTTCGATAACAATCTTTAATTATAACTGAGACATATCGCCTGTCCTCGACCATGACCCATAACCTTCTGCACAATTGCACTTCCCACCAGCTTCACCACTTTTGTCCAATCTTTTTAAATTTGTTGGATGTCATCCGCTGGTTTTACAAATTTTCGTAGCTTTGCTTTGGTCAAAGCCCAGAAAGTCTCGATTGGTCGTGCTTCGGAGCAATTTGGCGAATTCATGTCTTTCGGTCCAGACATTTTGGCTTTTGTACCACCCTAGTGTGTCCTTGGCGTAATTGCATGCTGCCACATCAGGCCAAAATATTACTGGACCATTATGCTGCGTGATCCTCGGCAATAAACGCTTCTGGAGACATTCCCAGATGTACTACCGGGTGTTCATTGTCTCCGATTTTACGTACGGGCTAGATATTTTCCCGCATATTACCTGCGACACCATCACCTTTTTGCCAATTTTTGGGTGAATATATCCACGGTATTGAAGTATTGTGACCCAGAAGGGGTTTCATAATCCAATTTCTGGTACGCTTCATCATTCTTGATTATACACCCAGAATTTCTACACAAAATTGTAACAAATAGTTTCCGAGCTCTCGGTTGCACAGACGCGGCCTGATTTGAGTTCCTTTTGGTTTCTTCTGCTTCCGGTATGTCTTGAGTCCAAGTAGCTCTTTTCCACGCATCGTGGTTCCTATTATCACATCTCGAACGGAAGCCGATGGTTTTAGCTTATAGACATACCTGATCTTCTTGCCAATAACGAACTCACAAGTTCGGATCTCCGACCACCCCTTGGTGCATCTACAAAAGTATATTATTCTCCATATTTTTTAACTACAGTTCGTACCGCTCCGACGCTCACACAATTATCCTTGACCAATTTTCTTAACGAGATTCCACTCATTCCACAGTGTACCTTTTGTGCACGATATTTTTTCTCACGAATTGCATCAGTTGCTGGGAGAACCTCCCATCGTACACATCGCTAAAATCGGTCGACTACGATAGGCTGGGCATGTCGTAAGAATGTCGGACGATAGTCCTGTTAAAATGGTTCTCGAAAACAAACCGACGGGTACAACAAGAAGAGGCGCGCAACAAGCAAGGTGGATCGGTCAAGTAGAAGGCGACCTGCGGACTCTTTGAAGACAGCGAGGTTGGCGAGGTACAGCCATGTACCGAATACAATGGAGACAACTTCTGTGTACAGCGGAGGCCAAACCGGCCTTGGTCTGATTGGCAAAGTATGCGATAAAACTCTAATACGGTTATTCTCTAAGGGCATGAGGTGTGGACAATTTTTTAGGGGGACTTGCGAGCACTCGGAGGTTTTGAGTGAAGGGTGTTGAGACCCGTTTTTGGCGGAGTGCAGGAGAACGGAGTCTGGAGGTGGAAGATGAACCATGAGCTCGTGCAACTCGCTGACGAACCTAGTATTTGTAAGGTGATCTAATGTGGACGAATATGCTGGGCAGGACATGTTGTGAGGATACCGGACAACTGTCCTGATAAAATGGTGTTTTAAGGGAATACGGTTGGCACAAGACGACGAGGGGCGCAACGAGCAAGACCATGGGGAGCAATATCTAGGGAGTACAAGGTGCCCACGGGATTGTATGGGAGCTGCCATGAACCGAGAATGTTGGAGGGTTATTGTGTATCAAGTTATGCATTTTGGGGAGAATACACAATAAGATTTTGATTTCGATAAGCATTTGATTCACCATATATTTTTGAAATATGAACGCGTAAGTTGGGATTTTTTTCCCTGCTCTAGAAGTGTTTTAATTTCCCTTTCTTGTTTTATATAAACAGTTGTACTTGGGGAAAAATAGGGCAAAATATATTCAAGGTTTGAACAGTATGAAAATTCGATTACCCTGAGATGTTTACAATGTTCAGTTGCTATTTGCGTTAATTTTTTGGATGCCCAACAGGTTTTTCTACTGTTTAATTAGCTCCTCTGATGTTGCAGAAGGAAATTTTCGCTCATCACCATGAGGCCCTAAGAGTGGATGAGTGATGTTTGCTAGAATAACACATATGAAGAGAAAGTGTTGATATCGTAGGTTGTGGAAATTGAATAGAAGTATTGAAAATTGAGCGAAGGGCTTGGATATAGTAGTACTCGAACCAAGGACGCATTCTTTGCCTTACATCCCCAATGCGGGGTAGGTCAAGGCACGAACGGATCCGTTACCTTGACAGGCAAAAAATGCGCGCCTGATCGTGCTCATGTACTACCAATTGCTTGTGATGGTTCTAGCGGTTGTTTGTACATACTCTGTTCTGTTGCCTACATGAGAGAGATACTCTCTTCTTTTGGGTTTTTTTATACACAACGTCTGGTTTTTACTCAAAAAAATCATAATGTCCAGAACGACAGATTGTGGGCTCTTTCTTCGAGAATTGTTCCAGAAGGTAATAGGAATATTCCACGGTTCCAAAGTGCTGCGTCAGTGATGGTTTGGGGAGGAATTTGTAAGCGAGGCAAATTACCACTGGTTTTCATCGAAAAAGGCGTTAAGGTGAATGCCGTATATTAAAAAAAAGGACGTTTTGGAGAAAGTTGTCAAGCCATATGTACAAGAGGTGTTTGGATATGATCACTATGTGTTTCAGAAGGACGGAGCGCCATCGCATACTGCAAATCTCGTTCAGGGCTGGTGCCGAAAAAATTTGACCGACTTTTTGGACAAGAATGAATGGCTTCCCAGTTCACCAGATCTGAATCCCTTGGATTATTTCGGATTCGAAAAACGTCTGGAGCTGGTCAGGAAGGTTAAAGGCGGTGTTATTCCAACAAATATGCTGTAGTTGATCAGTATTATATTGCAATATAATGGGTAAAGTTATCAATAAAATCTGGATTATCGATTTGAAATAAATATGAAAATATATTGGACACAGTGTAGTGCACACGACACTGAAGAAGTCTGTAAGCCGCAGACAAAATAGAACTATCTGTCAAAACCATAGGCTTTCTAGTGGATTTTGAGGGAATTTTCCCCGCGTTTACTAGTGATAGTTTGAAAACAAATTTCAATGTAAGTTATAATTTTCCAATTTAAGTTCGTATGAGTGATTTTGTTTTTAAAGTGGATTCAAAACTTGTTCACTGTCATGAATGAACCACCATTCACTGTCGTGAATGAATTACCATTCACAATATTGTAATACAACTAAAAGTAGTCCAGTTATCACCCAGTCGTACAAAAAACAACCGATATTCGTGTAAAAGGTGAGTCGATAACTATTGCAACACTTTCAAACTGGCACTTATTAACTTGACAGAAATTAACCTAATGCTGGACAGTTTATTTTTTAAGTGTATAGTTTACATCGCCTCATTTGCGTAGTTGTTAGAGCAATTATTCCATAGATCGAAAAAACCGATGGGCTTTGTACGAAAGAATTTTATTCACCCAAATAAAAAATCCTGAGTCGCTTCTAAAGTTACATCAAAGTTGACACAACAAAGGAAAAGTAATAGATGATCAATTTAAAACGAAGAAGCTGTCAAAATACGTAATACGCAATACACCGAAACAGCCTTCGTTCGATCGCAAGATTTTGAGTTCATTTTCATGATCCTTATCATTTTTAAACTCCTCGGTAAACATAACAAATTGTATATAAACTGAACTGAATAAATTTATCATACAAATGGTCAATAAATGGTTTCATTTATGGTCCTTTTAAACCTTCAATTAGAGAAATTTTTATTATTAAATGCTGATAAATTTTTGGAATTGGAACAAAAGCCATCCTTTTCGTAGCAACGCTACCTTTTCTAAACTACAGTAAGGAACTCGTTTTCATTGTACAAATAATAGATGTATATATAATTATATTGTACATTGTACAATATAATTATATTTGCTGTTAGCCTTAGTTTCTTTTGTGTAACTTGTTAAATAGGTGGAATACACCTCTGTACTTTTTAAACTAGTCGTCTATAGATGGATCATCGACTCCATGAAAATAAGTGAACTTAAAAAAATAAAAGCTACACTGGTTCGAGTCGTGTTTTACCAAAAGAGAGTTTTAAACTCTTAATTTTGAGTTTGAAACTCTCGAGATGTATGAATGTCTTAACATTCTCTTAAAAAAATAACAACCCTAAAAAGATCGCGATTCGCCAAAATGCCTATCTGTTCTTCTCCGAAATTCTCAAAACAAAGACAAAAGCCAAAACAAAAAAGAATGAGTCGTCAGTGATCAATTTTTCGCCAATTTTCGCTTTTATCCTTCCTTGAAACGATCCTAAAATAATACGCGTAGCATAAAATTTCTTAACCCTTTTCCTGCATTCAAATATCCGGCATAACGCTCTAGATGAGGCCATCCATCACTGTAATTATAAGGCTCGCAACCTGTTATCGGCTGCCGTTTTTAAGAGTGTATCCTTTCGCAACTTTCCCTGCACTGCTCAATGCTCGTCAGGGCACCGGATCGAATATATATGCAAGGAACGACAATAATAACCAACGTTACAGCTGGTAGAACTCTTGCCACAATGCATGACGTAACATATAATGATTCCCAGAACGAGAATGCCTTTCCCAAGCCCCCCCAACTATCGAAAAGCGATCCAGCAGCAAGGTGAAACGCCTGTGGAACTGCACACAAAAATTAAACCACTATCACAACCACGGAGAAACCGCATCTCTCGATATGCAGACCAACACAAACACCGGACATCGAAGACGGCGGCGACGACGACGACGACGACGACGATGATGACGGTTTATTGAATGTCTTGTGAGTTTGACGGAAACAAAACCGGACCGGAGATCAAGCAAGCAAAAAACTCTCAAAAAGCAGGCAAGAATAGCCGCATCAAACAACGCCACAGCGACAACTACAACAACAGCAAACAGAAGAAGGAACTACAATTATTATAAGACATGGCAAACCTGCTGTCGCCGTGTCCTCCCGCCTCTTTGAAGGTTAGCTGCGGTGTGTGTGGAAAGGTCTTCCGCCGCTTGAGTCCTCGTTACCTCTGCATCCCCATAATCATCATCATCATCATCATCATCATCATCAGCGATACGGTCGTTGGTCAGTTGCGCTAACAAACGCAGCATAGAGTCTGTATGTATGTCTGTGTGATGTACACATAGTTCCCATCCGGATAATCAGCAGCAGCGGCAGCACCATCCAGAACTGGTCGCGGCGGTTCTTCACGCGACGGCGACGACCCTTGTTTGGCGGATTTTCAAGTCTCCCGCGTTCTCAGGCAATGGAGGAACCCTTCCTTTTGTGCTTCATTTTTTTCTCTCGAGTTACTTTTGATTCTTGTTCTTCAAAGAAGACGACGACGACGACGATGATGATGATGGTGTCGTTTTCCCTTTCCACGTATATTCTCTGCGATCCGATCATTGTTGTGTGTGCAGATATCACCAGAAAGTCTGGGTTAACATTTGAAGAGGTCTTTAGTCAGTGTCTTCCGATCGACGCAACTAAGCAAGCTGATGTCATGCTATTTTGAAAAGAGGATTGATAGAGAGTCCTGATTTATCGCTCAAAACGTGAAACGAAGTGAGTAATGAATTTGAAATAGAACCTTTTGAAATATTGCACTAGTAATGTCAGTTTTTTGTGCATGGTTTTGGATTGTTTTTTTCTCTTTTTTTTTTGCTCGCTTGATTGAATTCGGTTTCGTCTCACTACAATGTTGCTGTAAAGAATTGCGAAAATTTGGGGCGTAGAACAGAAGTAGAGAATGGATATAGAAAAAAAAAACTCCACATATTTTCGGAGTTAATGAATTATGGGCCATTTTTTGGATTAAACAAGACTATTCTTAGACTGGAAGCATTTCGCGAGTTTATGCGAACTAACGTAAGCTCGTCCTATAGTAATTAACAAATAAATTTTAAAGATAGTGCTTTACGAGCTCACAACGAAAATAACTGAAATTTTGGAGACGGATCAGAACTTCATATGCAATTGATTCAGAGAAATTGAGTTGAATCGAAATTTTTAAATACACTAATGGGGCATTCCATTTAGGGAACTGGCGATCAACCAGATACCTATCAAAAGTTGGCATTGCTTTGATGGATTTTTTTCTTGTTAATAAGTTAATACAGGGTCAGCTCATGACTAAAACTTCAACCAGTTCAACCAGTTCAATTTTCAAAAAAGACTGCGCTTAGTCGAGTTAGTATAATTGTTTTATTCCGAAGTCAGTTTTATTTATTGCATTTTGAAATACCACCGATTGGTCGATTGGGTTCTCAGTTCGGAAGTAATTCTCTCTTGGTGAGACCATTCCAATTAGAACATGTAGAAAACATGTTTATGCTCTGGTAAAAAACTACATAACTTTCGCTGCATACCTAGAAACGCTAGAAACCAATTAAAATAAACCATGAGAGGAATTCCTAAGGATAATCAGCTTCCAGTGCCACTTGTGTTGCTAGCCATAAAAACGGCTTAAAACAGGAGAGAATAGTGAGAAGAAAAACATGCTTTTATAGACTTTAGTTTATAAAACTCAGTGGCATTTCGTTTCATGGAACTATTTGATTTTCCGTGTCGTCAAGTGGAAAAGAGACGAAGCTATAGGAGCTTCGTCCTCGTTCATCAGCGGCTACTCAGCGGTGGCGATGTACATGGATTCCCAGGCATTCAGGTGGGAAACGTTTCTCACGCACTTTTTGAGTTTCGCATGATTCCAAGCTATTCTATGATCTGATCCGGTAGAGTGTGCTGCTACGCTTGACTCATTGGGCCTTTCGTTATCAACGGCGTTCCTATGTTCCCTCAAGCGGACTTTAAATTTTCGGCGGGTTTGACCAATGTACACCGATGGGCAATTTTTACACGGAATTTCATAAATACCCGACATTTCGTCCTTCGGAACCTTATCTTTAAGGGCACATAGAATGTCTTTCAGCGTGTTGTTGCTTTTGTAGACCGCCTGAAAACCATGATCCTTCACAATGTTCTGAATGGCGTTAGTAACCTTAGGGTAGAACGGTAAACTAAACCTTTGGTTCTTGGATTTTTCTGGCTGAAGTGTAGTAGCGTCTTGTCGATGTTTTTTGCATTCATGTTTTCGGATGATTTTGTTGACAAATTCTTTATCAAACCCATTCAGTTCAGCGGCCTCGTGGATTTTCGCCCTTTCAGCTTCGAATCTTCCTTCTCCATTGGTATGCTAAAGAGCCGGTGTGCCATTGAGTGAAAAGCGGCTTGTTTTTGGGAACCGTAATGGTTCGAATCAAAGGTGATGTAGCGGTCGGTGGATGTCGGTTTTCGGTAAATGCCAAACTTCAGAATATCGTCGTCTTTTCTGGTGATTGACAAGTCGAGAAATGGAATGCACAACTTGATCAAGCAGTTTCTATTCAAACTTATAAAATAAGCCATTTTTCTACTACTACCCTAAATTTTACAAAGTATTGTCAAAAAGCCCAGGAAATCGATTCCATGTCTTCACACGGAATATAATATTAAAAATGACAGCATACGGCAACTTTCACGATAAACTTTAATGGCTCATTCGCGTCGGTGAACATATTTTGGTTGTGTTGTTTTTAGCTGTTTTGTTTTCGTTTTGAAGGTGCAACAATACAGTGGTGGATAATAAAACTAGACCAAAGCCCGAATTTCATACAAAATGGTCATGTTTGGGGCTTGTCTTCCATTATTCCGTGAACCTATTGAGCTGAAATTGCGGCTGTACACTAAGATCTTTGTTTACACGTATCTCCCCACATTTACTATGAAACCGCATAAAAAAAAGACTAAATAGAGTTGATCAATTCAAATGCATAAACATTTTAAATTACTTCGATTTTGTTTCCATGCGTTACCTTCTCATGCAATGGTAAAGTTTTGAGTATTTACACCAAAAAGGGTGATTTGGGTCGATAAATTGTTCCGTTCTAGATTTATCGCCTAAAACAAACCACGTAGAAAAAACCGTGTGAAAAAAGAACCTTAGTGTATTCTGGATGTAACCTGAACTGTCATCTGTATTAAATCTTTATTTTTTTTTCACTCACCACTTTAAAAGTTATAGACACCGCTTACGACAAACTAATAAAACCAGCTTTAAATTTCTGTAAATAATGTTCAAATTTGGGGATCAGAATTTTGATTCTTGATGTACGAGTCATTTTAACAACAGCATACTATAGATTGAAATTAAAATTCAACAACCTGACCTAAAGTGAGAGGTGTCTGGAACTTCTACAGTGATGACTGATTATGGATTTGTATGATAAATTATGAATTTGTTACAGAATCAGGTTATTTCTAGGGTATAGTGAAAATTCTAACTTAATTACTTCGCGGGAAAATGAACGATAAGCCTAAATAAATGATCATTTTGTATGAAAATAGAGCTTTGGTCTTATTGTTTTGCCCGCCACTGGACGTCACTATTTTCCAAAAGCACTGCATCGCCAACAGAAATCAAAAACATTTCAAAATTTATTTACTGTGCTTTGATTGGTAACTACCCTGAATATTTATTTTCGTAATTTAGCTTTCACTCGTTTCGTAAACATAGATTTTGTACATAGACCAAATGTCTCGTATATTGTTTGAAACATTCATATTGCTTTTCATCTGATGAAATGCTATTATTACACCTTTTTTTTGTAATGCACGAAATGAACTTCGTGAAGACCATCGAATCGCTGTTTCTTTTTTATTGTAATCATGCATGATGGTGTTGCTGCTAATATGGGCGGGAATAATTTATTTATACCAAGATAAAATTTAAAGCACTGTTGAGAGTTATAACTTCATACTCATTAAACAAGTATTTCTCACCAGATACCTTGGCCTAATGAGATCAACCTCGGATTCAGTATCAGGTCTTCCCAAAAATACAGGCTCGAATCCCATTTCAAAAACATTTAAAAAAAAAACACTGGAAACTCCACGTGATCGCGCTTTTTTTTCAATTATATTTCAAGTCGATATAGTAACGGGTGGCAATTAAAATTTTGGAATTTTTTTCGCGGCCTCTATGCTCAACAACAAACGAGCTCAGAGAGAAATAAGAGCGTGTATGCGTTAGCTCTTTCTCTCCTCTTTCTGCTAGTATTTTCTGTTTTGTTTATGCTTGCTCAGTTTTGCTCAAAATGCCGTCGCAACAAGAAGTATTTCGCGAGCGCGTTGTACAGTTCTACGAACTGCACAGAAATCTCGGCAAAACGTATACGGTACAACATTTTAAAAGCGAAAATGTTGCGACTTCGACTGTTTACCATATCCTAAGATCCCCAACAACTGCTCGCATGCAAGGTAGTGGAAGACCAGCCAAAATTATGGACGCAAAAGGACTTCGTTCTCTTTTTCGTGCCTTCAACAACAAGGATTCACTAAGCCAACGGGATGCCGCAAAAAAGTTCAACTGTTCGCACCAGTACATCTGCAAAACATTGAAAAGAGTCGAAATAAAGTGCCGAAAGAAGACACAAGCCCCGGAATATACTGATGCACAGATTTCAACGCTGAAATCCCAATGCCGTTGGTTGATTAAAAATTATTCCGGAAAAAGTTTTGTTTTGGACGACGAAAGCTACTTCCCTCTTTCGAAGACGCAGATTCCCGGAAACGATCGATACTATTCAACGGATAGTTCTACTACACCTCCGAACATAAAATATAAGTTTAAACATAAGTTTGAACAGAAAGTGATGCTGTACATTGCCATTTCCGAGAAAGGCATTTCTAAGCCATGGTTCAAGCCCTCTGGTTTGGCAATCAATCAAGATGTGTACCAGAACGAATGTTTGAAGAAAATTTTGATCCCGTTTCTACAACAACATCATGCTGATGGACAATACGTGTTTTGGCCGGATAAAGCGTCATCGCATTACGCCATAAAAACACAATCGTTCCTGAATACCCATTCGATCCCATTTGTACCCAAAAACTACAACCCGACAAATCTGCCTCAGTGTCGCCCAATCGAAGATTTTTTCGGGGGTTTGAGTTCCTTGGTGTACAAAAATAACTGGAGAGCCACGAATTGCAAACAGTTGATTGGTAGAATCAAGAGATGCATTCGCAAAGTTGACATGGAGGCCGTACAACGCTCCTGTTCCGACATCAAACGGAAGCTTCGCCGAACATCCGATTACGGACCATTTTCAAATGTTCACTAATTTTTTTTCAACAATGGACAATGTATCTTTTATTTGAATAAATCAGATCTTCTTCAACTACGTTTGTCTTTTTTTGACAGCTTGAGAAAGAAATTCCAAAATTTTAGTTGCCACCCGTTAGATCCGATAGTCCCTCCCCTCGGATCTGGACGCGATGGGTGGGCCTACGCCATATTCTGACGTGGTAGTATCACATCTTGAATATTTTGATTTAATGCCGCGTCACATATCTGGCATTGATGCACTGATTTTACAGATGTGATCCAACGGACAGCCTGTCTGGGAGCTTTGAATGCTGGTGCAGTCTAGTGGGGCTCTTTCCTTAGTAATAATGATGTGGGATTTCTTCTTGGCTGCAACACCTTTTTAGCGTTCCCTGACATGATGAGCCGAACCAACGCTTAATTATAAATCTAGCTAGACAGGTATATATTGGTAGACAGGTATACAATGTGTTCAAGATTATTGACATTTGTAGGAAACCGACTGTTGGATTCACTGAGTAGAAGTTTTAAATCTACGCACGTGGCACCATTCTTATTTTGATATTTCTCATTTCAAAGAGTTATAATAAAAATACCACACATTTTAAAAATGGTATACAAACAATCTTATAACGGCTTCTTTCTCGATAATTTTTCAATAATAGATAGGGACTAGTCGTGATGAAGCTTTACCTTGCCACCGAAAAGTGAATCTAATAGCTGACCAAGATTGTTAGGCTGCACTTGCTGTCAGACTTTGAAGCGATTAAACGACTTAGAGATTAGTATTAGACAAATAAAAAGAAGGCAATGAACAGACAAGTAAACGTAAACGATTCTACTACAGAACTATAGAATTTAACTAAATAACGTAGAAGACAAGAACGGACAAAAGAAGTTAGAGGAGATATACATCGATGAATTTCAGAGCACATAAGAACTAGACATCTATTAACCTATTAACGACTGAAGAAGTTACGAAATGCCCTCTAACATTTCTAGCATAAAAAGACGCAACGTCCTCCCAATTTTTTTTAAAGAAAACTTCTCTCTCATAAGTCCCATCAGTAAACCATTAAAATTATACTGTTGGGACTACTGAGACATCAGACATGACTAAAACTGGTAGAATTCAAATATTTCGACGATTTTTGATTGGAGAAAACTGCTCAAACAGACTTCCACAGCACATAAATGACATTCTAAACTACAGAAAACTGAAAAAAAACACTGACAAACTAAATAACAAAAAGACGAAACGACACCATACAAAACAGTGGACATGAACTGAGAGAAAGGGGAAGCAAACTTGAAAATGTAACACATTTTGAGGCAGTGTCAACAGCATCTCTATGGACGACATGATCCTTGCACGGCTGGTGAAATGCTTCTAAAGGAGTTTAGTTATATCACTCTAACGCACAAGTAACAGGAACAGCTTAAGAATAGCTTCTTATTTTTGGTTCGAGAAAACATCTTCGTAAAACTTTCATAGCATATAAATGCCACACATCACGATCTAAACAAGAAAAGACTCCGTATTAAACTTGTAAACGTAACACTGACTAACGAAATAACAAAAAGACATTTGACAAAAAAGACAATTTTGTTTTGTTCTTTAGAGACCATGTAACAATAATTCAGGTCACACTTAATTTAGAAGACAAAAAATAATTTCAATATCGAGGAAGATAATATAGATAGGATTTCGTGATTACCATCTTCTTCTCCTATTAGCTCAGGTGTAACACCAGTTATCAGATCGGTCTTACACTTTATAATCTCGAAACAATCTTAATCCTTCTGGTAAGGGAAGGATATATATAAATTCGAGTAAAACAGAATACGTAGAAAAGCTAAATTCAGCCACCTGGCACACAAATATATCCGGTCAATTTAACTTTCTGAAAACAAATTCTAATTTAAGAAAGAAAAAAAATCAACATCCAATACACTTGATCAAACACATTGCTCCGGCTCGCTATGACGCACTCCCGTTATCAGTTCAGCTGTCTAGTACCGCCCAAAGGCACAGTTCCCCATTCATCAATCCTTTGTTGCAGATATCTCAAACCCCATATTATCTCGCTCGCCTTATCACCCAGCAATTCCCTCACCGAAAGTTAATCCCCACCTACCTTTCTTTTAGAGATCCAGTATTCCTGTTCCGACAGTTCGTCCTCCGGGTCCTGCTCCTGCTTCCAGAGCTGCTTCAGAATCTTGGCAAACGCTTCGCGATTTTCCTCGTCCAATGCCACGTGGATATACGCGTGCCAGTTGCTGGAATTGAAACCCCAGTGGCAGGTGCGGTTCTCCTGCCGGTCATGCTGATGGCAAACAAATTTCTGCGGGGAAAACATTCCCTTGCACTCGCAGCACTCAATACAGGCTGGCTTCTTGAAGCTGTACAGTGCCGGCGTGACGATGCCGTCGCACTTGCCAAAGCACCGGTGGTACACCCGAAACGTGATGGCCCCCTTGAGGTTCCGCGTATCGTCGGCTTGGTGCAGCATGTAACTACAGAGCCGTTCAGCGTTGGTTCGAGTGATCAGGCCACAGGTTTTGGCCGTTTCCGGGATGATGTGAACCCGCTTGAATTCCTGCAGCTGCTGGTCTGTGCAGTTGTACAGGTAAATCATTAGTTCTTGGATGCTTCGGTTGATCTCTTCAACAGAGAAGTCCATAAGGATGTTGTTGAAAATTTGCGGCAGACAGAGACGCATTTCACCGCCCAGCAGGAAGCAACCGATCATTTTCCCCTCCAGGATAGTAGATTGGACAATTCCGCAGTCCGGGTCTGGGGTTGTCATAATGGGATGAGATGGCATCGGAAGGGGTCCCGTGATGGGCTGCATAATCAGACCTTCTTCCAGGGGGTCCGGAGAGTCTGGACGCTGGCCCGATACACCACTGTTCGCGCCTCCAGCCTTACTAGGATGAACCAAGGATAAACCTGGTCCATGCAAGCCTTTCGGTGCATTATCCTGGTAGGTTTTCAAAACCGTAATCAGTTGAGGCGGTACGTACTCTGTCATGGTCGTTTGTTGGTTTGTTGTTTGTTGCCACTAAATAGATGTGTGAGCACTCGCGCGCTCTTGAGGGGGCAGACCGAGTGAAAATAACAAGCTTCTTATAAATAGATTCTTCAATATGATCTTTTCGTTTAGCACAAACACAATCTTCTTATTTCTGATATTCCTGGTTGAGCTTCACGATTCAGCTTCTTCCATCATAGCTTTCGCGCTCGGTAAAACACACTTTCAACTCACACGGAAAACCCTAACACCAGGATGGGATGTTCTATTCTCGCAGCAACATTCCGCTTGGACAAAACATGCTAGGGCTCCTCTCGAATGCTTCTTTTTCTCTCTTTCTTCCGGCCTGTCAGACAAAACCTTGGCCACCCTCAATTTTTCCGATGCGTAACACACTCTGGCTGTCGTTTCTTCTCACACGCGCAATCTACACTTCCCTCCTACTGTGGGGTCTGGCATTTAACTGCACATTGGTAGGCACCTCTCGGAGACCTAGAACAATCACTTTTTCAATCGGAATCGCTTCGTTTCATGCAGACCGAACTAATCGCCTACACCTGTTCACTGATGCATCTTCCTTCCTCCAACTTCTAGTCTAGCCGTGGTACATTCCGGCACCACAGTAGTCATCTGACGCACATTTTCCCCCGCGGTTAGGGCAAGTTCGGGAGATGCATTCGCGGAAAATTTATCGCCCTCTCTTTCACTCTTCGCATAGGACTACCGCAGACTAAATTGGAAACCAAGTAATTCTGGGCGGCTGCAAGCGCGAGCCAGCGGAAACCATGTGCCAAGAATCTTTCCCTTTTACTCTACACGGTACACACGCTGGGTACACGCTTGGCTCACAAACTTTTAATTTTAATTGGCACTAAAATTACTTTAATTTTTGCTTTCTCCACTTTTCCGCGCGCGTCGTGTCTAGTGTGGCTTTTCGGACTACGACGGCGACGACGACAACGAATACCACGGTTCTTGCGTTTCCGCTGCTGCTCTCGAACGACGGCGGCCGCAACGACGAAGACGACGGCGTAGTACCAAAGGAGAGAGAAGAAAAAAAAAACTGCAAAACTACGGTGGTCCGAAATTCGATAAAAAGAAAACACACTAACGGGGCGCGGTGAAGAAGAGCTGCACTTACGCAACGTTTTATTTATATTTGTCACACACTTCTCCCCCTTCACGGTTTGCCCACTGCTTCAGCACACGCAGTATTTAGCGTTGAATTGACGACATGCCCGGAGACTGACCCTGCACGCACCAAGTTTCATGGAATTCGGTCCGAAACATTCGTCACAATCGAAGCCATTTTTTTCGGACCGTCAATCGTTGGATCTAAATAAGCTTCGGCAAACTTTTCCCCTGCTGAACTAGGCTGGATGCCTTATGACCTTGCTGCATCAATCAGCTCCCTGTTGTATGACAATATGACACATTTTATTCGGTCACTCCTCGCTGAACCCAGTAGAAATTTTCGCTCCGGATACGACGAAAATCACTGCATTGAATCTATTTTCTGTTCATCCTGTCCTGTTTCGCGATTCCACTCCTTCCTCTTGTATTACTCTTTTTCTGTACGGTTACTGTTACTACAGACGGAACGGTCGGTTCCGATCCGACGACGGTACGTCTCCCCCAACAGGCACTGTTCCTCCGCCGACACACGACCCGTCTATCTAGTAACTTTCAGTAGGCCCTCCGCCGCCGCCACTGCTCTTCTTCCCTTCCTTCTTCCTTCAAATCTTCCTAATATCACACACTTTAATCCCACAATCCGTGAGAACGAGCTCGCGCGCGCGACACAAAACAGAACCTTCGCGTTTGTCTAGCAAAACATGTCTGCCAAGTGATGAACCTTTCCGAAAGAGAATTTTTCGCTATGTTATGCTGAGAAACTTACACCAGCAACTCAACCCCGTATACGTACATCGCCGAGACGGGGCTAGACACAACAAACGCACACCAGCCCGTTACATCGCTTCTCTCTCAGCTCGCCAGTGTGTGAGTTCCCGATAAGCGTAAGCGGGACGGCCTCTTTTGCAAATCGATATTTTTGCGCAATTCGATTTATCGTTGCAAAAAGAAAGATTTTCACAGTTTTCCACCATCTAAATCGATCACTTTCGAATCAATCAGTCAGCGCCACACTGCTTCTTCACCATTGCTTATCCCTCGTCTAGTAGGATGCACTTTGCCATCGATTCACAGATCGCCGATCAGCTTCCAACCAAGACCGCGAGACGAAACGATTCTGTCCTTTTCGTCGCTGCTAAAAACAAACCGCGAGCGCGACGCTCTTCTCATTCACTCTTGCACACACAATTGAAGATTCATAAAAATCGACTTGTAGTAGATTGCCGTACAAACAAACACAAGCTTGCTCGCGAGACGAACCGCGAAAGCCGTCGTCCACAGCCATCGATTATGCGCGACGCTGGCTAGTGGCGGCGGGCGGCGATGGTCGCGAAACACGATTGTATTGTACGTACGGACGGCGACAGTGGTGACACCAATACAAGCGTCGTTTTCTCTTGCCAGTCTCGTCGCTCCGTTCCAGCCAGCCAGCCAGTCCCAACGTTTGCGAGATGGATCTCGGCCGACTCGAATTCTTTTTTTTATCTACATCAGTGAGCAGTGAGAGAGCAGTGGAAGAGACGAGGGTTGAATTAAAAATTCGTCTGGACGCGCGAATGTAGAGCCGTGACGACGACGGCGACAGAACATATATATCGCACACTCGTGCAATGGCAATACAGTATGGGTCCGATTTTGATAACAGGTTTCAAATAATTTTAAATAGAGCATTTTTTAACCAGATGGTAATAGACAGGCGCTTTTTGATGTTATAATAGAGCACTCCACTCAGGCAAATAAACTTAACAATTTCATAAGGTTCAACTTATGAACGCTGATTTGGAATTTCATAAGGTTGACTTCTCGAATAAAAATAACCATACAACTACAATACAATAATATTAAATAACATTAACATCTATTGCCGATCATAAATTTTATTGTTCCTGTATCAGATAAATGAAAAATGAATATTGTCATTACAATAGATCTTCACACCATATGCAAGAAAGAATTTTCTACAATTTTGAAACAATGCAATCAATGGCTCGATTTTTTTCGGAGAAAAATTGTATTTTCTATAGTTAAGATACATATCAACTCCCTTATTTTATTGTCGATGTCTTAATTTACGTTAGATTCTATTGTAGAATCAATAACTTCTATTGTTATCTTATCGTCATGAACAATACTTTTTATTTACATACTATTGATTCCATCGCATGGTTATAATACATTTGATTGTAAATCTATGAGAATTTTTTTATCGGGTTAATATGAATGGATTTTGTTACACACCTCGTTGTTCTTGTACGCCTTTAAGCTTTCCTGATTACAAATGGTGCTATATAATAGAGGGTGTCACTGGATCTGTTACGCAGTATGCGAACGCGCCTCCGTTATCAACAGAACCCCATCGGGACTCGCCGCTACTGGCAACATAAAGTAGCTATAAAGGCTGTCAAACCGTGAACAATAGTAGAAGGAAGAACCGAAAATATAAACATAAGAGAAAAACAAATCAACCATTGTTCGCGGATTCCATATAGCATTTTTTTTTGAAAACCATTTATATTTCGAATTGCATAAATATTGCTAGTGAAGTATTGCTTATCCTAATGTTAGCAGATGTTAATCGTGAAGTAACAGGTAAAATAATTGAAATGTGCATTGGTTACCTGCAAAACTAACACAAAGTGAACTTTACTAAATCACAGAAACAGAAGGTGATTCATATGCTGGAGGCTTAAAATTAGAGGAATAAATTACTTATTTCGTTAAGGTAAGACACGTCTTGCGCTAATTACTACGTTAATAAATAAACTAAAGTCTCCCAAAATGTATACAGAACCCCTAGCAAAAACCGTTCGAGACCGCTTTCCGGACATAACGTAAATTTAGAAGAAGACACTAAACGTAAGACATTATTGCTTAAAAGTATAAATTGCTTAATCAAATCATATTAACCTGCAGGGAAAATTTACCCGATTATCAATAAAAATAACCGTGTTTAAGTTTGCGGAATTTGTCCTTAATTGTTACCAGGCTTGGGAACAGGATCCATAAGCTCAACTTCAAGGTTCGAATTCAGGTTGCTCCATTATTTTTATTTTTTCAACTTCATTATATTTCATAAGGCAAATTTATGAAATTCATACTGATTTCTTATAGTAAATAATCGTAATGCAATCTTATGAATACTGAAAGTTTTTTTCGGTGAGTGTTCACGAGATTTGACCTTATTTTCGTTATCCTTTTTCTTCACTTGAGAATTTTGACCGTTCTGCCGGGTTGGTATTTTATATAATTCACATAATCAGTGGAAAATATCCACTATAAATTCACTCAACTTGCATGTGATTCAGGAAATGAAAAATGCTTTGTAAAATCCAATGAATCTCTTAGGTGCAGTGAAATGTAAATGATTAGACGCGTAGAACTTCTTTTTATATGTGACTAGCTGACCCAACGGACTTCGTTCCGTCTAATATTAATTTATCGCTTGCAATATCTCTAAAATCGATTCACACAATAAATCGCTATTCGATATTGACATCGCTTTTTTTTTTAAATGACATGAATGTCCTTCATTGTCAATCTGAAAGTGACAGTCAATTGTCATACTGGAGAACTTGGATATTTTCAATTTTGGCTTCTAAAAGTAAGACAATCGGCAGTCATTTCTATTTGTTGATAATCTGTGATCAATTGGCCATTTTAATTTGTGTATTAGGATACTTTTTTTAGGATATTTGGATACTGAAATTTTTTTTTTTAAGTTCCAACGCATGAAAAATTGTTGATATTTTCTATGATGTCTTGCCGGATCGACATGAGTTGATTACAGTGCTGTAAGATATCATCAAGAAACTTTCCAAAACAACAACGTTTTGTGCATTTTCAATGTGACAATTTAGCACTGGCATCTGAATTGAAGACGTTCTATCAACTAATTGTTGGAAATTGGGTATTTCTTGAAGTTTGCTTAGTTAGAAGGTGAAGAAATTTGAATTTATTGTATTCAAAATCATTCATTTGCAATTTTTCTGCATTTTTGACTAACAACATTAGATTTAAACAAACAAAATTCGATTTTTTCAATAGAAAAATGCCTTGTTTTATTTTTCAATTTTTCGACTTTTCCTTAAATGCTGTCCAACTTTTCTTTTCCTCTAAACCTTTGTTAAAAGCAACAAATCATCCCAAGATACCGCCAAGCTTGGTCCAGCCGTTCTCGAGTTTTAGCGTCACTAACAAACAAACATTCATTTTTATATATAGAAGAGATTTGATTTTTTTGTGGAAAAATGCCTTGTTTTTGTTTTTAATTTTCCGACTTTTCCTTAAATGTTTTCCAACTTTTCTTTTCCTCTAAACCTTTGTTGGATAAAAAAGAACAAATCATCCGAAAATACCACCAAGATTGGTTCAGCCGTTCTCGAGTTTTAGCGTCACTAACAAACAAACATTCATTATATATATAAAAATTTCGACGGTTTTTCGACTTTGCCCGGAAAATTTCCCAACTTTTCTTTTTTCTGAACCTATGTTGCACAAAAAGGAACAAATCATCCCAAGGCATCGTCAAGATTAGTTCAGCCGTCCTCGAGTTATAGCGTCACTAACAAACAAACATTCATTTTTATAATATTCATGTATAAGTTACTTATTGTAGTACTAGTTGAACCCGGTGCGTGCGCTGCTACGCTTGCAACTAAATGAAGGAAAATTCAATAGAACTGGCACGTTTATGGTTTTTTTCGAAATGAGTTTTTTTTTCTTGAATAAGCAGGGGTTCAAACTTCTATCAAAACATGCTTCTTATCCGAGAAACACACGTTTTGTGTTTAAGTTAGCTGTTCTATGGGAGCCCTCCCTTCCAGAGGGGGGTGGTTTCTCAAACCACCATACAATCATTGCCTTCAAAACCCCCCACATTCCAAACTTGGTTCCATTTGCTTGATTAGTTCTCGAACCATCGCACTGGGCTCATCGATTATAATAAAAATTTGTGTTTAATTTGTTTGAAGCCCCCCCCCCCCCTTCAGAAAGGGGAGGGGTCTTGAACTACCATAGAAACATTCTTGCCTTCAAAACCCCCCATATGTGAAAGTTGATTCGATTTGTTTGATAGTTCTCGGGTTATGAAGAAATGTGTGTCTCATTTGTGTGAGAGCGCCCCTTCCTGAGAGAGTAGGGGTCTCAAACAATCATAAGAACCTTCCCCAGCCCCAAAAACCCCTTCATAAAAATTTTCACGTTGGTCGGTTCAGAACTTCTCGAGTCTATAAGGGTCTGACGGACAGACAGACAGAAATTCATTTTTATGTATATATAAATCTAGCCTCCAAAAACCCCCATATGCTAAAAAGGTTTCATTCACTTGATTAGTTCTCGAGTTATGCAGAAATTTGCTTTTAATTTGTATGGAAGCCCCCCCCCCCCACTTGAAGTGGGAAGGGGTGGTGAAGTGCCATAGAAACATTTCTTGCCTCCAAAAACCTCAACATGCCAAATTTGGTTTCATTTGCTTCATTGGCTCTCGAGTTATGTTAAAAATTATGTTTCATTTTTATGGGAGTCTCCCCTTCCAGAAGGCGGAGAGGTCTCAAACCACATTAGAAACATTTATTTCCTTCAAAAACTTGCACATGCCAAATTTGGTTCCATTTGTTTGATTTGTTCTCGAGTTATGCAGACATTCGTGTTTCATTTGTATGAGAGATCCCTCTTTCAGTTAGCGGAGGAGTCTCAAACCACATTAGAAACATGTCTTGCCTTCGAAAACCTCCATATGCCAAATTTGGTTCCATTTACTTGGTTAGTCCTCGAGTTAGGCAGAAATTTGTGGAAACCCCTCTCCCTCCCCTTCCAGATGGGGGAGGAGTCTCAAACTTCCATCCAACATTTTTATCCTCCAAAATCCTCCACATGCCAAATTTGGTCCCATATGCTTGATTAGTTCTCGAGTTATGCACAAATTTGTGTATTATTAGTATGAGAGCCCCCGTCTTACAGAGGGCGGAGGGGTCTCGAGTTACTTTAGAAACATTTCTTGCCTTCAAAAACCTCTACCTGTCAAATTTGGTTCCATTAACTTGATTAGCTCTAGAGTTATGCAGAAACTTGTGTTTCATTTGTATGGGAGCCCCCCCTGCCCTACCAGAGAGGGAGGAGGGGTCTCGAACTACCGTAGAAACATTTATTGCCTTTAAAATCCCCGCAAGCCAAATTTGGTTCCATTTGCTTTATTAGATCTAGAGTTATGAAGAAATTTCAGTTTCATTTGTATGACAGCACCCCTTCTAGGAGAGGGGAGGGGTCTCAAACTACCATAGAAACATTTTTCGCCACCAGAAAACCCCACATACCAAATTTGGTTACATTTGCTTGATTAGTTCTTGATATATGCAGAAACTTCTGTTTTATTTGTATGAGAGCCTCCCTTTCCAGAGAGGGGAGGAGTCTCAAACTACCATAGAAACATTTCTTGCCTCCAAAAACTTCCGCATGCTAAATTTAGGTTCCTTTGCTTGATCAGTTCTCGAGTTATGCAGAAAATTGTGTTTAATTTGTATGGGAGCCCCCCCTTTCAGAGGAGGGAGGGGCCTCTTACTATCTTAAGAACGTTTCCCGGCCACAAAAACCCCTGCATACAAATTTTCATGCCAAACGGTTCTGCCGCTCGCGAGTTAAATCGTGACAAAGGAAACCCCAACTCATTTCTATTATATAGATTGGAAAACATCAACATGCGTTTCCAGTAGTAGCTAAGTGAAATACTTTTTCAGCGTTGTTTTACTCTTATAAGTCAGTATTGTGTTCGAAAGCAATTTATTTTTTCATCCCAAACCCATGTTAAATTCCGTTTACTTGAACGGAAAAGTAAAGAATCCAAAAGAAATGTCTGCAGTAGTATCCACCTGAAAAGAACGAAAAATAAAATTGGAATTTGTTAGCTTTCCATGCACCAATGATGGGAGCTGGCACTTTTACTTTTTGAAAAATATTCCGCTCGATTATTCCGTAAGTAAGGGTGACATTTCGCTCCCTCCACATCAATTGTCAAAATTCCGCTTGGTAATATTGATCAAAATTCCGTAACCTCTTGACTTATTAAGACGATACTGGCCTTATGGCAATTTTTTTTCCCAAAGGCACACCATCCCAATCTGGTTTTAACGACTACTGGTCCTTCGTTCCTCTCTTCCCTAGTTTTAAATGCAGTAAGCAGGCGTACATGCTCCAAGTCAATAATCATACGAGGAACTGCTTCCAAATAACTCTGAAATGGTAACGCGGCCAAACGCGGGTAGTGTTCAGCTAAATTTTCATAGTTTAAGGACTGTTTTGGTAAATGCAACTCATCGACGGTCAACACGTTATTGATGGAATACTGATACGTTTGATCCTTTCTCTTCCCTAGAGATATTCCCGGTCCATGAAAGCCAAAGCGAAGAAGTGGGGCCTTTCATACCTAGTTGATCGGCGAGTTCCGTTTCGAGTAATGTTGAGCTCGATCTCTCGTCCAGAAAAGCGAATATATTAACGACTTTACCATTTCCAATTATCTTCAAGGGTACCCAAGTAACCACGAGGCTGTAATAGCATGCATATATAGGGCATATGCATTACGTCTAGTGCATCATTGAAGTTGGATTAATGCTGAAAAGGGCCCCACTAAGATCGAACTAATGCTATATCTTTTGTAATGCCATAAGACATTGCTAAAGTAGCATTACTGCATTGGTAATGCATCACTACATTCTTAAGCTAATCTAACGCTTCATTACTTGACAACTGTTGAATTGATGCGATCCCGCATTACCGATGTTGATTTTGGGTTGAACAAGTGCAATAATATAATGCTTGTGGTTACTTGGGTAGGTATCGCAACGGTGAGTACGAATGACTCTGGTGATGATTCTGACGAGCTTGTACCGTATTGTTCGAGTCTGGATGTGTATGTTCTGACTGCTGAGCATGTAGAAGTTCATGATAGCGTGATCGACAACCTTCAAGGTCACATTCCTTCTTCGAACGACCTGGCCATTTCCAGTGCGGTACCACACAAGCATTGTTCTCCAACGTGCATCAACAGTCAGGGATTTGAAGGATTGGCAGATGTGTATGTAATGATTGGCTGCTTCGCAATAGGAGCAAACTTTGTCAAACCGGTCCTGGGCTATGCCTTCCGAGTCCCGCTTTTCTTCATCTGGTTCACTAGTTGCCCCTTGTGCATGAACGAACAACTTCTTATTTTGGTTGTCGGAGCGATTTCCCTTCGGATTTTCTTGGTAGGAATCTGAGTTGACCATTAAATCTAAAACCAGACACATTCGTCATGAAGTTGTTGCTTGTCGCCAAATTGACGTCAGTCTGCCCTTGTATGTAGCGACTTCACTGTAATTTGAAGATCGTTGGTAGCTTTTCTACTACTTCGTTGAGCAGCAGCGGATTTCCAAGTGAATTGATCTATCAGATTTTGGACTGCCATCAGATCAGGCAGTCCAGATATATGATCTATCAGATTTTGGACTGCCATGCCAATCGATTTCAAATTACCTGCTTTCGGGGGTGGCGAAACCCGTACGCGCTTGACGAGTGCGTTCATGAGAATTTCTGGTCTACCATAATGCATTCGAAGTGTAGCTATAACGCTATCGACTGATGAGCAGTAGGGGGCTTTTAACAGAGTCCAGCTCAGTTCCTCTAAGGCATCGTTAGATCCTGGCTAAATTTTCAGAGTCACTGTAACCGCAGACTTAAGTGGAGTTGATGAAGCTACTGTAAAATAACGGCCAGTCCTCTGGATCACCAGAAAAAAAAAATGGAAAATCTCGTGGCATGACTTGTCGAGCTGCTAGCTGTGATGTTGTTGGGCCAGGTCGAACCTGCTCAGGATGGCAGTTCTGTGATTTCGTTTGTGTGGCTGATTGTAAACATCCCGAATTCTTCATTTCGCGGTGTTTTAATACCGTTGCAGTAATCACTAGCTGGTAGTCGGTGCTTGCTTGCTTGTGGTGAGTTAACCCTGTCTTCAACGATCGGTTTGTTTTCTGGTAAACGAAAACACAATCATTGTTCTTACATCCGTTGGTGTTTGAAGTTGGAGCACACGAGTTGAAAGACAATCCGGGTCTGGTGTTCTGTACTGAAGGGATGCATTTGAATTGTTGCATACACTTTCTAACTAGAGGACTTGTACTTTCGATGAGACTGTTCGAATTGCACCATCGATACGGGCTGTAATGTTCTTCAGCGAAGTTAGAGGCTTGTTTATTCAACTTCCTTGAAACAGACTGTGTTTCGAATGCAGGAATTGTGGAGGGTCGTTCTCTGTAGATGGTTTCCGAAATCTCATGGATTATAAGCACACGCACTGAATTCCGCTTGGAATATCGTTCCCTTTCCGGAACTACGGTGTTCTCTTGCTCCAATCATTTTTCTAGTCAATTCCTCGTCGGATTTGCACTTACATTGCTTCAGTTCTGGCCAAATCATTGTCTTCTTCCAACTGCATCGTTATTTCGAATCGCTCCTTCAAATATCACTCTTCTTCTTCCAATTTTTATTCTGATTTAATTCTGCTATTCCAGAAGCTCCAACCGTAGCTGAACGTGACGTAACTCCTTGCTCGCCGCAGATGTATATGCTGAAAACCTCGAACCGTCGAATCGATTACTTCTACGGATTGTCGCTTACAATTTCCACACGTTCATGACCTATTTGTCCAAATTTTGTTTATTCCTCGATTATTGAGATTTTCATCCCTGGGCCTGTCCAAAATTGTCGAAATCATGTGAACCATGGTGCATCTATATGTGGTAGATAGTGACGCAGAGCCCTTGTAATGTCCACCATGGATTGAATTGTATTTTTTTTCCGAGCAATGTTTACATTTTGGCATGTTCAACTTGTTCGCATGTTCGTCTTAAATGAATAATGCTTCATGAGAACAAATAAAAATTAGCAAAATAGGCAAAGCTCGGGAGTATGAACAGATAAGCCGCTGGTAGTATATGAGCACGATTAGGCACACATTGTTTTGCCAGTCAAGATGGGGCATTCCTTCCTGCTTTGTCTATTCTGGATTGGATAGTGTGGTAAAAGATAGTGTGGTAAAAGATAGTGTGCTTGCTTCTAAAATACTACCTTACAATGTCCTCCGAACAATTTCAAAACTACTTCTATTCGATTTTCACAGGCTTCTGTGCTCTAACAGAGCTATCAATACTTTCTCTTCACATTTTTGTTCTAGCAAAAAATGCTGTCCACTCCTGAAGCCTCACACGCTCAAAACACCCTCTCTTTCTTTCGTATTACTATCCCTTTTTTTTTTTTTTTTTTTTTTTTTTTTTTTTTGCAAGAGATGAACCAGCCACCGGCTGAAAGTCTCTCAAATAAAGACAAACAAACAACAACAACAACAAACTATCCCTTTTTTCACGCGGAAAAATTACAAAATTTTCGTAAAATGTGGATCTACTCAATTTTTGACTAGATCCACTTTTTACGAAAATTCAGTAACTTTTCCGTGTGAAAAAAAGTATCCCTTTTTTTCACACGGAAAAGTTACTGAATTTTCGTAATACGAAAAAAAGAGAGGGTGTTTTGAGCGTGCATGGTATTGAGAAATTATTTCCTTTTTAGACAACATCATCAGAATAGGCACACACTTAGAAAATAACACCGAAATCGGTTCAATTTTCTACAGAACCACAGCGGTTACTAAAAAGAAACCAAACAAATCGTAAATACATATACTGTTTTTGGGTGTATATTTTAAATCACACCCGCGTTTTGGATACTATATAACATATTTGAAAGATATAAATGAAAGATGATCCGAAAGTAGTAAGCAGGGATATCAAAGAGTTCGGTACACGAATATCGAGAAAACTCGGTAAACTGAACCGAGCATTCGCTAAATATTCTTAAACGTCAAACACTTCTCTTGGAGACAATTCGGCGACGGCTATGGCTACCGAAAAACTTGGTTATTTTACTACCAAGCTGACTCGGTAAGGCCTGAAAAACCGCCATTCATTTTATCTCGCGTGTGCGCGAAGAATGTCTATTTGCGAAAATCCTCCGTACTGTGTTTTTTTGTCAGGTGACAATGGGAAACATTACCGAGAGACTACAACATGAGGCTCCACGTTTTGTAATATATGAGGATTATTTGCATCAATAAACAATGTAACTGGTTTTATTACTATGATGTTCGAAGCTATTTCAATCAATATTCCAGCTCTGCCATAAAGAACCGAATTCTGTAACTGCAACAAAAAAGTCAGTTTGTTTGACAGCGTTCGGTAATATTTGATTCAACCATTTGTCAATCGAGTTTTTCGGTATATTTGACCGATAGCTAGAAAGTGAAAATTTAACGAGAACTCGGTTGCTCCAATTTGAACCGAACAGACTACCGAGCGTTCAGCAGATTTAACCGAGCTCGGTTTTATTTTCCTAGTGTGCATGTAGTTATTTTGAAACACTGATATAAAATAACCTTCTGTTTCAAAACGCTTTTAAAACATTAAATTATATGATTTCTTTCAATGATTGGATCGAAAAATAAAGAAATCGGATCAAATAATCTGCATATCAGAAAGTATGCCTCCTGTAAAAATGTTAAATTAGACGTATTGATAATTTGCTCTTGCCATTTAAAAATGAGTATCTGCAACTTAGTTTTGAGCTTCCTTGAACGAGCGTGTGAGCAGATGTTTCGCCAAATTACCCAAGGTGAGTTTCTTTATTCACCACGGTTTCGCGCGGATTTAAAAATAAACGTCAGTTCAGTTCGGCAGTTTTCTTGTTTTCGTTGTATCGCCTTGTGGGTCTGTTATAGACATGAGTAGTTAAAACGGGCTTAATGTTCCTAGCAATTTTTCGCGGTGCATTTTAAATTCGTTGGACGTGTCCTGTTAAAACTGTTTCTTGTCTTTCAAGAAAAAAGTCCAAGTTTTCATTTCTGCTGGTTGTGATTATTCCTGGCTGAAAAATGGATCCTAATAACGCTAGTCTCTCCTGCGTTGCAAACATCGACTGGTTAAATGCACAAGGAACTACAATTAAAAAAATAGCTTTCAAACAGGCTACGCTCCGTCTGATCCGGAACACCTTGAAGGAAATGTTTTTGGAGATTTCTGCTGAAAAGACAAAGGCCATTAAGCTAAAACTGAAAGGTAATATCAACGAATCATACTGGCTAATTTATTAATGATAGTTGACGAATTCTCATTGGAATTCTTATTAGAGTTAATAAGATACTTCAAGAAGGGTACATTGAACTTGTATCATAATCGATTATGTTCTTTCACAGGAATCAATGTCCACTCAAAATTCATGGCAGAAGGCAAGGCATCGATCCGCTTCAATGACGAAAAATGCACCCTATTTCTATCCAACGCACCACCTGGACTGCTTGTTCAATTTTTGAAAGTGATCTTCGTCAAAATTACCACTGGCCAGACATCCAATGCGGAAACCAAAGACGAAATGCTGAAGAAAACCCGTGCCCATTTGCTATCGGAAAAAGCAAATCAATTCGATGAAATCAGTCCGGTTACGAATACCGAGTTGGCCCGCGCCAAGAAGCTTGCAACAGGAAATGGTTCCGTTACAACGCCTTCGCCACCCCAGAAACGTAAACGTCTTTCGGGTGAGGAGCAAAGACCCCCTCCGAAGAAGCTGTATATTCCGTCTCCTCTGACCGGTAACATGGAAGTCATAGAAGTATTAAATGAACAGCAGAAGATGGTGCTAGAAGCTTGCAAAGCTGGACGTAGTGTATTCTTTACTGGATCTGCTGGTACTGGTAAAAGTTTCCTCTTAAGGAAGATCGTTTCAACGCTTCCACCCGATGGAACGGTGGCAACTGCCTCGACTGGTGTCGCTGCTTGTTTAATTGGTGGTACTACTTTGCATTCCTTCGCCGGGATCGGAAGTGGGGAAGCTTCGCTACAACGTTGCTATGAGATGGCATCCAGGCCGAACAGTGCTCAGATCTGGAGGAAATGCAAACGATTGATTATTGACGAGATTTCCATGGTGGACGGAGACTATTTCGAAGTAGGTGCTCTATTCAACTGGTTATGTATATTATTTCATAAATATACATTTTTTTTCAACAGAAAATCGAAGCCGTAGCCCGTTACGTCCGCAAGACGGATAAACCATTTGGAGGAATCCAGTTGATATTATGCGGGGATTTTTTCCAACTGCCCCCAGTGGTAAAGCAGGATAAGTTCTCTAGAAGTGCGATGTCTCAAGACGTCGCGGTCCCGTTGGTCCGATTTTGTTTCCAAACAAAAGCATGGCGAGAGTGCATGCAGAATTCATACGAACTATGCGTCGTTCATCGACAGAAGGATCCCGAGTTTGTCTCAATTTTGAACAGTATTAGAATCGGTCGTGTTACAACGGAAATTCGCGACCGGCTTGCGGCCACTTCCAAGCAGCAAATAGAAATGGAGGGCATCCTCGCCACGCAACTCTGTTCTCATACCAATGATGCCGATTTAATCAATCAATCGAAGCTCAACAATCTCTCTGGAGAGGAGAAGACTTTCCATGCGATTGATAGTGACGCCTATATGTCTAAGCAGTTGGACCAACAGGTGCAAGCGCCTGGTAAACTCACACTAAAGCTTGGTGCTCAAGTAATGCTATTAAAAAATCTCAACATTGCCGAAGGCCTGGTCAATGGTGCCCGTGGCGTTGTGCTGAACTTTGTCCAAGGTTATCCGTTGGTGAAATTCAAGAAACGCGAACTGCTAGTCAAACCGGAAAAATGGTCTATCAAAACGGCTGGTGCCGTCATCGTTAGTCGATCCCAACTTCCGTTGAAACTAGCTTGGGCTTTCTCCATCCATAAATCTCAAGGTCTGACGCTGGATTGCGTCGAGATGTCATTGTCCAAGGTGTTCGAAGCGGGTCAAGCATATGTAGCCTTGAGCCGAGCTCAGAGCCTGGAGAGTCTGCGGGTGTTGGACTTCGACGGCAAACAAGTATGGGCCAATCCAACCGTACTGGAGTATTATCGTGATTTGCGCCGGCAGATTCGCGACCGTGAGTTTACCACTCCGATGGCTGTGAAGAAGAAGGATGGACTTAAAAAGTCCCTTTCCTCGTTAGGATTATCCAAGTCGATGATGTCCAAACCACTAGTGACGATTAACTAGATGAAATTTTACATTTTAGACATGATTTACTTCATCTCGTTCATACAGTTTCTATTTATAATTTTTGCACTTACATATTTCGGAGAAAAGCATTCCTCATAATAGTGGCACGCAAGTATATTTCACGTTTAACTAGAAGAATTTGTACTTAATGATAACTAACGGAATTAGTGTTAAGTATCTATCAACCTGTTTAAATAAGACGCATACCTAATTGAGCATTGAAAATTAAGAGAGCAATACAAGACAGACTTTAAATAAGTTTGGTAGTTGACTGTTCAAAGATGACTTCCTGGTGCGTTACATTTTCACACGGTAATAGTTCCGGTGCCGATTCTTGGCCTATTAGGTATAAACAGTAGCTAGATATCCCTGAAGAAAATAGATACAGTTTGTGACTCACGAAGTACCAGCACATCGGTCCCAAACTTAATGATACGCCCCTGAGATAGTGAGGATTATTCCGAGGGACGAAGTGACGTTTGTTAGTGGCTATTGTGTTTCTCATCAATCGTTTTTGGATGAGTTTGCCTGTTGATGTCACAGCGATGACACGCTACTTAATAAAAGCTCACATACAACCATCACGCAACTCATTTCCAGTTCGATCAAGCGACACGTACGAACGTGTTTTTCGCTATCTCGGTTCAAAGTTTTTTTTCCTCGTGTTTCCCTCTCGTTCGTTTTCTCGCGACTGCGTGTCCGGCTAGAGGCATATCGCCAGCTCTTGCCAGCTTGTTAGCGGTGGCAAGCCAAAAGGAAGCTTTGCAAGCGTGTGCAAGTTTTCCCACTGGACCTGTTGCAATGGGTCGTGAAAGTCAACACGTGGTGACAACCACGCCGACGGCATAAACTCCTGCAAACACACCGAAACCGAGTTGCTCCAAGCGACAACGGCATGACGACGACGGGCTATCGGATCCCAACGCCCGATTACTAGCGAGCAATCGGTTTGCTGCGCTCCCGGTGCAGGACGTACCGAAGCAAGTAAAAATCCCACCGCATTTCACCACGACCAAAAACATTGCTGCACTCAAAACGGAGCTTGCAGCAATTAAGCTAAATCCGCTGTTTAAGTTGTGCAGCACGGGCACGAAAATAATGTGCTCGAGTGAAGCTAAATACCGTACTGCTGGCGCTCATCTGATCGCAAAGCAACACGAGTTTTTCACTCACGATGTACCCGGAAACTAGCCGATGAAAGTGCTGCTGCGTGGCCTCCCAGAGTACACCCCGGAATCAATTTTCGCTGAGCTGCAAGCGGTAGCATTGAAACCACTGAAGGTGTTCGCGATCAGGCGTCAGCATCAAGGAAACCATCGGGACCAACTTTATCTGGTCCACTTGGAAAAGGGTTCCGTCACGATGGAGGATCTGAAGAAAACACGGGCCCTCTTCAATATCATCATTGAGTGGGACCGGTACCGGCCAAAACAGCATAACGTGACACAGTGCGGCAAGTGTCTGGCCTTTGGTCATGGGACCCGAAACTGCCACATGAAACCCCGGTGTAGAAAATGTGCTGGACAATGGATTGCGCCCCGATGGATGAAGGTGCCCCATCAAAGTGCGCCAACTGTGGCGCTAACCACGAACGCATCAATCGAGCCTGTCCCAAACGAGCGGAGTATTTGGCCATCCGCAAGAAGGCGTCCACCAAGTCTCGGCCTGGTCAACGCCGCCCGCCACCTCGAATGGACGAGGAGAACTTTCCGACGCTTCGGTACCAAGTGCCGAATCTACCACCAGTTCCATTGAACCATCACCATGCAAACCGCCCGTCAGCATCCGTTCAGCAACGATTCGCAGCTGCTGCCGCCGCACCCATGCCGGCTCCTCCTCCAGGTTGGGCCAATCCGAGTTGCAGTACCTCCACATAACCACCCGTCGATGGACAGCTCTATGACACGGAACAAATGGTCGAGTTCGTCCAAGAGCTCTACCGCCAACTACGTTCCTGCCGCTCCAAGGAGGAACAGCTCAAAGCCGCCAAATCCGTAACGATGATATTTATCTTCAAACATGGACCATAATCACACCATCAGCATCCTAAATTGGAATGCTTGTGCCATCCGGAACAAAACTATAGAGCTCTGTGACTTCCTTAACAGGAAGGCCATCGACATGGCCATCGTCACCGAGACACATCTCAAGCCGGAACACAGCATCTTTATCCCAGGATACCGGATTGTGCGACTTGATCGTAGCGGCTCCAGTGGAGGAGGAGTTGCGATCGCCCTGCGCTACAACATCAATTGCCATCTGCTTCCGAGCATTCAGCTGCAGCCATTCATCGCGGCCTATTGTCCCAAGCAAGCCAGCTCCGCTAACAGAACAACAACGATCCTACGGAACGACATTCGCAAACTTACTCGGGGGCAGGGGCAATTTATCATCGCCGGCGACCTAAATGCGACAGACGAAACCTGGGGGAACACCCGGCGAAATCGGAACGGAATAATTCTGCAGGAAGACCTGGAAGAGGGACATTACACCGGGCCCGGATACTCCCACCCGGTTGAGCAGATCCGGGGTCCATTCGACAATCGACATCTTCCTCACCAACATGGGGAACAACATCGCCCAGGAGCCGGTAGCTTGACCACTATCCATGGTGAGAGGTTCCTCGGTCAACGGCATCGATCCCGACGAACTACCGTGCGATGAGATTCCGACACAGTGACGACACATCGATTCGACGCACCTCAATCGGTGATGACATCGAGCGGCAACTGATGAGCATCGAGCAAGCGATCTCCCAGGCCCGGGAGCAACATGTACCGCTGATTGATCAGGTGAGCAACTCTGTACCCATCGATAGACCCACTAAATAACTGATACAACTGCGCAACGCCATTCGAAGGCAACACCAGCGAACTGGTTTGCCAACGCTAAAAAGTCACTGTAATCGAGTGACAAAAATTATTGAGGCCAGAATGGTGGACCTTAAGAATAATAATTTTGCCGACAAGATCCGTTTTCTCCCAGATTGTGCAAAACCGTTCTGAAACTTGATTAAAAAATTAAAAACGAAACCAAGGCACATTCCACCGTTGATCCCACTAGACAGCAATGGCTGTAAGGATCGCTTGATCACTCCTGCGGAGAGGGCTGCTGAGATAAGTCAACATTTCGTGAGCTCCTACAATCTCGGACAAAACATCGTCCACACGAAGCTACCGTTAGCGCGCTTATTACTAACATCCATGTAAGCCCCAACGACTTCACAGAGGAGTTAGAAATCTCAGCTGACGAATTGTTGACTTATATCAAAAGCTCAAAGAACATGAAGGCCCCAGGTTTCTATAACATCTTGAACTTGGCGCTCAAGCAATTGAGCCTTCAGTTCTATAACCATCTGGCGATGATTTTCAACCAATGCCTCCGACTTGTTGGAAGTCAGCCAAAGTCATCCCACCCAGAAACCTGGGAAAGATCCTTCATGCTCCAAGAGGTGTATGCCCAACAGCCTTCTCTCAGGAGTATCAAAACTGTTTGAGAAAGCGATTTACCGCCGGCTTCTTTCATCTGCCGACGAGCTTAACATCTTGCTCAACGAGCAGTTCGGATTCATCTGTTCGGATTCAAATCATCTGCCATGGCACTCTCGGTATCGAGAAGGCCTCCGATACCGTGTGGCACGAAGGTCTGGTGTATAAGCTCATAAAGATACAACCTTCCTATCTTCCTGGTGAAGATAATTAAAAATTATCTGTCGGACAGGACATTCCGTGTTTCGCTGCAAGGTGCAGTTTCTGATGCACAGGAGATCTCTGCAGGTTTTCCACAGGGAAGTATACTAGGTCCACTTATGTTCAACCTATTCACCTCTGACATACCCCCGCTCCCTGAAAATGGATCTCTGTCGTTGTTCGCCGATGATACCGCAGTCGTCCACAATGGTAGGGTAATAAGAGCGCTTTCAGCGAAACTGCAGCGAAGCCTGAATGTTCTGTCAGAATACTTCACCGAATGGAAGATCTGTATCAACGCGGCGATGACCCAGGTCATCCTATTTCCACACTCCAACCGTCCCAAACTTGTTCTGCCTGAGGATTGTAAAATTAGCGGTGGAATGGGCCCAATTAGCTGTCTATCTTGGCGTTACCATAGACAGCAGGCTTATTTTCAGGGAGCAGGTTGACAAAACTGTCACAAAGTGTAACGTTCTGTTGAAGCTACTGTACCCATTGATCAACAGAAGGTCTACCCATTGGGCTAAAACACTTACTATGTACATTAGTATATAAGACAAAGATTGGAAATAAAAATAAATTTGGTTAGGAACTATCAATACTTTCTCTTCACAACTTTGTTCTGCAGCAAAAAAAATGCTGTCTACTCCTAGAGCCTCATGGTGATGAGAAATTATTTCCTTCTCAAAAAACAACATCATCACAGATCGTTACCCCGCGTATGGGAGAATACAAGGAAAGAACAATATCAAGTGTAGAAAGACTGTAATGGGTTTACCATTAACCGTACTGGTGAGGACCAGTACATACAACGCTTTCCGCCTTTCCTCTCCGAGGTCTATAAGTCATAGACGACGAGTGGATGTATGGTAAAGCAGAAGTCGTATGCCAAAAATAAACCCAAAAGGAGCGGGAATAGTTTCTCTCCCATGTAGGGTATTTGGGAGTAAAAGTAGACAGTTCGTTAGAACTATTAAAAAAGCTATCGGTAGTATATGAGCACGATCAAGTGCACAGATTTTTGCCAGTCAAGGTGGTGTATTCGATCACGCCTTGACCTACCCCGCATAGGGATGCTTGGCAAAAGTCTGTGTTTCCTGTTTAGGAATACTACCTCAAAATGCCCTCCGCTCAATTTCAAACTACTTCTATTCAATTTTCACAGCCTGCCGTGAGCTAACGGAACTATCAATACTTTCTCTTCACAACTTTTTTTTTTTTTTTTTTTGTCTTGATTATCGAGATTTTCAGCCTCGGGCTAGTTCATCTCCCGTCGTAGTTAGTCAAACACCACTTTTGGGCATTTTCGTAACTTCTCCGGGGGTGAGATTTGAACTCGTGACTTAGGCGTGAAAGGTATGGATGTTAACCAATACGCCGGGGTCGCCCCCAACACTCTTCACAACTTTGTTCTAGCAAAAAAAATGCTGTCTACTCCTAGAGCCTCATGGTGATGAGAAATTATTTCCTTCTCAAAAACAACATCATCACAGATCGTTACCCCGCGTATGGGAGAATACAAGGAAAGAACAATATCAAGGTTAGTTAGGATGATTTTCAGAAATATGCCTAATTTGTTTGCCACCGCCAGCAACTAATCCGGTATTCACAACTAGGAATTACAACGACCTCAACCAAATGGTAGGTCTGACGTGTCGCAGTTCGGCTCTAATTATCCGTTCTAGAATTTTGTTCGTTGGTTGTTCTACGATGTTTTTCATTTACTCCGGAAGTTTAATGAATGCGATGTTCAGCCGGGGCGGTAATTGACATTTTTAAACAGAATAAGAGAAAAATTCAACCAAACAAACTTTTTAGTCGGCAAACTGATTTGGTCGTCTTGAAAAGGACGGATTTAGTTCACGGGGAGAAACATGGTTCGCGATTGAAATTGGAATTTCACAGCTCTTCGTCGTTGCAGGTGACGTGCGATGATTGATTCTTGTCTCGTTGTGCCGGGCGGTTTTTTCCCGCCAACTCGAAGGCATCAGCCACCACCAGCCAACTGCACCCACGCCTTTCTGGGCAACGACTGCTCGCCAGTGCATCCTCCAAGGTGCGTTCCTACAGTCGCTGCACAGCTCCACGACTGTCGAAACACTTAATGAATATGCGAAGGTGTTAAATAACATGCATGGCTACCTAGGAGACGTTCCTTACTTAAATCTGAAATCTGTGCTAGGAAGCACACTGTATTTGGTAAATTTACTCTGAAAAATTATAAGACATCACCTTATATTTGCGTTATTTTTAATAGTTTAAATATTTCCGATCGATTGGTGCAAATATTTAGAAAATGTTTGGAGAAACGACTGAGATATTAACGTTCAAAACCTGACCACATTTTGTGACGGTCGCAATAGATATTTTTAAACTATATGCAACAGTATAGAAAACAAAGACGAAGTTCTACGTCAAAAGGGTTGAGCCTGAAACTGTGTGCTTTTGAAGTTGTAAGTAATTTTTATTCATTATATTACGTGTCATTAATGGTTGATGTTAACCATTTTTGTAGAGAACTTAATGAGCAAGTTAGGAGAGACGGAGAGAGTAGCAGCGGGTGGATATTCATGAAGAAAATGAAAATATTTCTTGGCTCAGAAGTACTAGCACAGTTCCAGCTCGGTTCCAAGCTCAAAGTCTACGCTCCATACCAAATTTCCATGGTGGTCTGAGAATTTCAAAAATGGGTCTACGTGGTTTATGAACAGGCCCTTACTTTAACAACCTGTGTGCGTTTGCTTCTAAAGACTGCTCAACAAAAAGCCTTACGCTCAATTTCAAACTACTTCTATTCAATTTCACAGCCTGCCGAAAGCTATCGGACCTATCAATACTTTCTCTTCACATCTTTGGTTCTAGCAGAAATTGCTGTCCACTCCTAGGGTTGTATGTCGATAAGAACGATGTTTCCAATTTCAAACAATATTCTTGACGTTTTATGCTTATTGCTTATATTTATTCCCTGCTCTCAATTTTGTGTTGTTAATGCACTACCGCATTTATTAATTGAGAACTTTCGATGCTACACGGTAAAAAATAATCACTATGAAGTAAACTGATTTGCTGTTGAAATCGCACTACTTGATAAGCATTACAATACGAAGTGCAAATACCTCACAGGAGATTATATCACAGCACGATAAAATCAACATCATATCACTTTAGTTTTCATAGTTCTATCCAGCTGTTTTAATAGTCAATGCTTTGAACTCTAAATGCCGAACATATTGATAGTAATAATCTATAATTCTATAAATAACTAAATAAATCTGGAATTTCACGTTGTTTGATATGATTTTATTTTGTTATGCTATGCTCACGCTACAGAATTATAACATGCTAAAATCCTTACATAATGGTTACTCTGTTCATCAGAATTATTATATCATATTAATCATACTTACCATATCATCCTAATTGTTATATCATATCATGTTATGAAAGTTAACCTAATTAGTGCTATCATTTGTGGCTTTGGTATCAATACTACCATTAGGTCACAAACAATATTAGAACATCGGACTGTCGTTCCTGTTCAAGAAAATTGACTGATGGTGTTGTTGAAGTGAAGTTGCATCATGCAAGGTTGCGTGAGGTCAGAACCGGATTGCAAAACTTCCGATTTCATGTGAATTATATCTCGTATCGAGCCTGACACTAAGCTTTTTTCTTCGAGAAAGTTTTGATTGCATACGTGTTTTGACAGTTGTGAAGAAAGGAGGAACAACTCAAATTCAATGGATGGGAATAGTGGTGCCAATTTAAAAGATATGTTTTATAATTTTATCGTGATATCTATTCAATATCGTTTAGTAGCAAATCACTTTTTTGCATACAGAAAGACACTTGAACATCAACGCTATATCACTTCAATTAGTAGTGCGGTTTGTCAAAAACAGTCAAGTGCAAGAATAGTTGGATTAGGCGTGACGTTTTTTTACCGTGCAGGTATATCATTTTAGCATTAGTAAGATTGTGTGGCATAGACAATCATACCTTATCTTGGGTGTCGAAGAATTTTCTTTCACGAGCAGAGCAGGAATCGAACCCATCCAGCCACCTCCAGGATTGTCTTTCTTTGTAGTTGGGTCTTTACCGACTGAACTAAAGGAAGGCTGTAATACTACGTTTAAAAAGACATTTTCTTTCAGTATCTACAGTATTCATTGTTCTGACATCCCGACTTCAGTTGTTCTTATATTTACACAATTTCATAAGAAATAACCATGTTTTCAACTACTTCGATGCAGCAAACCAAAAGTTTATTAGTGTTCTGGGGCGGCATCATCCGATTGTTTCATTCCCGATCCGACTGGGCCGTGACGTCTTTCCCAAACCATACGGTGCTTTTGCTTCATGTATGCCGTCTTTGCGTTGGCATAACCTCCGAGATCACCGTCTAGTTTAAGAAGAAAAAATATCGCTATAATTACCTACTTCGCACAAAAACTGTATCTATTATCTTACACTTGATGAACCAATTTTCGGCAGCTTTCTCGTACTGTTCCAAGAACGGTCTACACTTGCGCTCATGATCCGGTTGCTCATACATGACGCAGTCCTCAAAACGTTGGCGAAGGATATTCAGGATTTCGTTGTCAACCAACCTGAAAAAAAAGAGGAACGCGTAAATATCAGTTGAATTGCTAACCACCATCCTTCGTTGAACGCTTTCGAATAAATCTGGATACGATTTTTAATTCAATTCGAACATTTGAGCGATAGAAAGCATCAACTTGACCCAATCCCATCAGAAATATCAATTACAGGGCAATTAGCTGCCAATGAATCGACCATTTAATTCAAAACAGAACGTCTGCAATATTGAACTACTCGAGGGACAGGTTGAGCACATTTCGTTTAATCACACCAGATGGCACCTATTATATTGCCATATGCTTTAGCAGGACGAATTGGAAATGCAGAGATGTGAAAATTTGTAAATTTGTCACCCCGATGGATGGACCCACATGAATATATATCAAATCGACCAAATTGCCTCCTTTCCCTCAGCGAGCACAATCGATGTAAACAAATGCATCGAAAAACGTGTTTAGAGCTGGCGAAATTTCCCTGACATTAGCACCTCGAACTACATTTAAATAGACACAACCGCCAATAACCAGCCGACTATTGGATAGAGTTCGGCTTGAATCAAATTAATGATTAATGATGTGTGTATGTTTTCTGGCTTGGATGTTTTTTATTTCAATTTCTGTTGTATGATGAGAAAATACAAAGTTTAAGTAACTTTTGGCACGAAATCTCGTTAGCGTATAGGTTGTGGATAATTTGAAATAAATGTGACCTTTTAAACAACTGACGCCTAAATAATCATATTGGATACTGTTTTGAAGGTATAAGTAACTGATGGTTATGTTTTGTTCCGTTTTAAAGGGTGGAACGGTCAAAAATTGGTCGAACATGATTAAGTGCACACTAATTATGTTATTTTATAAATGTCAAACCGAATTTTGTTTCGAAATTCAATGACTACACAACACAAAACATTTATTTGATATTAATATAGTCATTGTATTAACTTATAACAAAATCATCACTTTATTTTACAAAGTCTTTTTTGGTGTCAATAACGATTTTACGAAATGTTTCTTTCTTCATGTTGAACAGAACTTATTAATAATATCTAGTGTTCTGACTTCTAGAGTTGGAACTTAGAGTATTGCGCATTTTTCGGATGTACATTAACAAAATAGTATTCTGCTTTAACAAAAATGTTCGACTATATGTGAACATTAGAGGGAAAGTACAAAAAAAAATCATTTCGATTTCGAAGACATTTACGGACTTTTCCCGGAATACGTTTCATCAACCGGCGCACCTTATTCCATCGTTTTAGCAATCTTATTCCACTTGATTCTCAATTCATTGATGCTTTTGACGACACTGCCATTCACCTTCAGCTTCCTCAACATAATAGCCCAAAATCTGAGCTGGGGACAGTTTGGTGGGTTGAGTTCTTTCGGTATAGACTGAATCCCGTTGTCATACCACTGTAGCACTGTTTCACTGTAATGACAGCTTGCAAGATCTGGCCAAAACATGACAGGTTATTTGTGGGATCTGATGAATAGCAGTATTCGCTTTTGGATACGTTCCGTTCTGTACAGCTCTGAATTAAATGTCTTATCAGTGATGAAAACCTTGGTCTTCCTACCGCAGCTACAGATGCCTTGCCAAATCATGTATATACGTGCAAATTTATCCGCCAACACAAACTTGAATTTGGCAGGAACACCTCCCCGAGCCGTAGCCAAGTCAAATTTTTGTCCCGGTAGCCGTTTGAAATCGGCCTTTACATAGGTTTCATCATCCATGAGGACACAGCCATTGGATTTTGTCAACACCTGATCATACAGTTTTCTAGCACGTGTTCTGGCCACATTGTTCTGCTTTTGCTCCTTATTTGGTTGCCTACAGGCACGGTATGGCTTGAAGCCTTCCCGGAGACGAGCCGAAACGATTTGGCCAAATCGCGGTCTGAGATGTTGGAGTTTTCCTTAATGTTGTTGATTACTTTGTTCCGTAGTTGACGGTTGACAGTACCCGCCCGACACTTGCTTTGAGGCTTGCGATATGTCGACAAAGACTCTGTACTTTTTCAAAACACGCCACACGGTATTTCGGGGAAAACCCAACACTCTTCCAGAAGATTGCGCACAATTATTTTTCTGCATACTTCTTCGATTTTGTACTGCGCATGAAATCTACTGATGTTGTTATTGTCACAGGGAACACATAAAGCTTATTCTGACGTTGCTTGACTTGAGATAGAGTCGATTCCGACTATGCAGCGCGAATCGACTAATGTAAATCAAATGGAAGACGTACATCGAGAAGAGTCGAAATCGACTCATCTCGAGTCACCCTAGAAGTAGAATAAGCCAAATAAGTTGTGATAGTTTACAAATCTGACCACTAGGATCGCTGTAAAAATAAAAAAAGTTAGTTCCAATACTAAATGGGCCATACCTTCATGTGTCAGTCATTCATGCAACCACCAGAGAAACATTTTTTTAATTTGTAACAAAATATTCGTAGCTCTTTTAATTGTTCTCGTACAATACACGAATGTTTTTTTTTCTGTTTCAACAAATGCTTCGTGCTTTTAACAGTTGCCCGTGTGTCAATGATAACGAACGTATCTTCATAAAACTTGTAAATAGATTCGATAGTTTTACCCTCGATTTCGTAATATAAACTACAATTAATTTTCAGTGTAGAAAAGCTTCGTTTAACAATGCTGCTGCAGTTGAAGCATGGGGGAAAAATAAAACTATACATCACCTGCGAATTTGCACAGTTTTGCAATGCACCTGGTAGATCGATAACCGAAGATTCATCAGTTGCAATACACAATTTGTGTTCTTCCACTGTGGCGAACAGGAGATAAGGAGAAAAATAAAAGTTTGTGAAGCTTTTGCAAGAGACGACGAAGAGAAATCGAAGTCAATCAGCCGCAGTATCATCTTTTTCTTCTTTTCGACTAATACAGCAACATCTCTCTTGTAGGTCAAACTTGTCACCTTGCCGAAGGTAGGAGGGCTTAATCTCATGCTGTAGGCCAGGGTGACTAAGAATTTGACTCATTACTGAAAGTATCACATTTTCTGCAATTTCATTCTCTCGGCCAAGTCGTCCTACGTTTATATAAATGCATTGATATCAGGTGTGATACTAGTGGAGCTTGCCTTGCCTTTAAACTTGTTAAGTAGACAAAGTTTATAGCAAACCACATTGTTTCATATAGATAAATAAGGGAGGCGACTAAAGGGGTACTTTTCATTTGTGTGACAACTTATGATGTTATTTCTTCATTATTTTAGTAAATGAATAACCAGTTTGCCTGTTTTGCGTATGGTATAGCAATTAAATTATCCTAAAGTTGATTATGACGCTGGCCTATTATTTGTAAATACTGTTTTTTGCATCTGTATAAAATTATGAATTACCATCTTAACTTGCGTTGTGTGGACATGGTCAAGATCAGCATCAGCATCGAGCATGGTTGATCGCCCGACGTTATAACCCGTTGTTGTCATATCAGCTTTAATAGGTATTATACGGGTGGACTAGTAATCCTAATATGTTCGATAGCCAATATAATAAATTACCAGCAGTTAATTTAGTTTTTAAATTTTGATGAGCGCCAACTATTGAAGAGATAATTTCAAAATATTATGAAAACATTTTGATTGCAAGACAACACCATCGTATTTCACCATGAAACACGCTACAAAAACAGGCCACCTAAACCAATCGAACCAACCATTGATTTCTAAAGACATATGTTGGCTTATTTATCATTACAATGTAAGCCCCCGTTAATGAAAATTAAAAGCCGGGAGCCCCTGTTACTGAAAAATAAAATGTTACTTTGTGGAACTGCATGTCGGTTTGTGAAAATAAAAATGGATTAGTATCTTTCTTGTTTAAAAACGCCCAACGACGGCCTTCCTTGTTCTTCGTAAACTTTCACGGTATCAAATGCTTTTGCAAAATCAACATACACCGTGTCTACAATTTGCCTTCTCTTTTCTATTTCCGTGACAGCAAGGTAATGTAGCACATCAAATTTGTTGTTGTTGAGCGGTGTTTCATGAATCCATGCTGGCTATATCGGAAATTTAAGGAGATGCAACAGTATACAGCACCTTGTGCATCAGCTTCTCAAATACTTTGCTTAAGCAGCATAGTATAGAAACACCACGATAATTTGACAGCTTGATTGACGGTTGCCAGACTTGTGCATGGGAACGATAGGACTCCCTGGGAATGTTCCTTCAAGTAGCGATCGGTTGAACAAACTCGCAACAGGTGCTGCTAGTTCCTTCGAGCATTATTTCAGTAAAACTGGTGGAATGCCGTCTGTCCCGGATCCTTTCTTGGCGTCAAGGTCTTCGATGGCTTGCGAGATTTCATTTGGGGCAAAAAGGATGATGGGAAGGTTGATGGAATGCGAGGGAATATGGGCGAAGCAGTCTTGACTTTATACAGGCGACACTTTGCTAAACACACTCTCGAAGAATATGGCGAAGAGATTAGCGGCTTCTGAATTTGAGCTAGCAGGAGCATCGTTGCAAGGAATTCGGCAAGATCATTTCTGTTTTTTTTTTACAAAATCCCAGAAGCGTGATGGGTGATGGCCTGGATTCTTGATACGTAATTCTCGTATGTGGTTAGCATTATTGACCTGTACGGTCACTCTCGGGCATTGTGAGAAAGAAGCGGTGTCGTGCTTTCCTTAGCATGTTTCTGAAATGGCGTAGCTCGGATGTCCTCGAGGCCCAAAATCATTGCAGACTTCATGAAATTTGTCATAAAAGGATGACAGTGAATCGTCAATTGTTCCGATCCGCAAGATGGCATTCCAATCTGTATCGGCAAATGCTGTTTTCAGCTGGCTGTAATCACCCGCGTTGAAGTCATACATAAAATTGTCGAAATTATCATCTATAATAACAAAATTATTGTCGGTCATGTCAAACAGTAAAACAAAAGGCGTGTGATGGTTGTCGATCTGTAACAATGGAGTGGGGGGTTCGACCAGATCCAGATGGAGGTTTATGTGACCCAATGACAAAAGGAATCGGTTTCGCTAGCGCTGTTGGTGATATGCTGTGCTTTTGTGCTGTTGTGGCTGGTTGATGCACTACGGTCATAACGGAACAACGCATAGTCAGATGACATTTCAACACTATTGATATCCTTTCGCAGCCAAGTTTCCGTGAAAACAATAACGTCCTAGTCGCAGCTGGTAAGCAGCAAGCGTAACTGAACGATTTTGGTACGTAAGCCTCCCACGTTCTGATAGTAGAGCAAAATATTGGATGTTTGCCCAGCTTCAAACCTCGAAGGCGGAAGCTCGAGATTTCCTCGTTGAGTCGAGATAGAGTTTGAGACGAAAGAAGCACTTTCTACTGTTCAGCACTTTCGTGAGGCTTCCGTTGTGCATTGACAATACTGGATTGGTGCTGGGTTGCTGGAATCGACAAATGCTATCGGAAGGGAGATGCTCAAATTGTATGCATACTTGACTGCGATAACGGGTTGGAAGACCCCTTCTCCATTATGTCTGTCTGTTTGACAAACGTAACTTTATGCTGTTGTTATTGAAATCTACTTCAGAATGAGGTCGCACAGACTTCAGACTGCAGAAGTTCAGCGTGTAGGAACCAGTTCCATTTAGAGAGTTTCCTAGAAACTTAAGGCATTTACAAAACGTTGATAACCGTTTTTTTTCTTCTGAAGATTGCAAGGCCTCCTGCATACTCGAACAATTCATGGCTATTCTTTTTGCTTATTACAATTTGACGAATCGCCTGCTGTCAACTCAGTGTCCTGAATGCACTTGCTCAATTGTTAATAGAACATTTTCGATGCTAGTATCCTATTCGCATTAGCATAGATTGGCCGCCAGTATAATCATACCTTATGCCCAGGGAATCGAAAAATTTGCGTTTACGAAAAATTCCTAGACCAGATCGTCAATCGAATCCAGCCACCTTTAGTATGGTAGCTGTATGTGTGGCGCTGATGGCCTTTAAAGCCCCTTTAGGGAGGACCCTAAAGGGGCTTTAAATGCATTGAAAAGCAGTTCATGGTGTTGAAGTTAAACTCAAATTAAGTGAAAGTGAATTGTGTTAATATAAATGGATTTCCGAAAAAAAGATGTGAGAGATCAGAGATCAGAAAAACTGATTTTTGAACAAAAAATCTCAAACAAGCAAGTCAATTGTAGGGAATAATACAGCAATATGCGATAAAACAACACTTGTTGATGCTGGTGTCGATCTGTGGCAGCCCATAACCAGCGTGTGTTGATAAACATTTTGGTCGTTCGAGACAATACAAACCAGATGGCCAACTCGCCTGAAACCTACCTAAATAAAATTGTGGTGGTTTCGCGTATACGAGCTGGAGCCATTTATACTGTCAGCAACCAATAAATAAACCAGCACTCGAGACGGTGGCGGCGCACACTGGGGGTACATCGTTCCGATTTATGGACAAAATCTCATATCTTCTGAACTTCAGGTTCTAAAAGTTGTATGTCTCGGGCGGTATCGGTTTGTCTTCAATGTAGCTAGGGTGAACAATATCTAAGGTCCGGTACTCCTAGAATTCGGATCAATTATTTTGCTAAAACACCGCCTCTAGTGGACGGATTAGGAATGTTTTGACAACGATTTATTCTAAAAAAAAACACGTATAACTTTGTACTCACGTTCACCCCCTCTCTATCAGCCTTCGCCTGTTTGCGAATAAGGAAAAGTTGATGCATGACTCCCTTATTCTTAACCGACCAAGAAGATTGCGCAAGGTTAATCGATAAATCTAGAGGGCATCGTTTCTCTTCAAGAATGCATGCATTGGTAACTAGTTTTTTTTTTTTTTTTTCTATTATTCAACCATTCTTCTTCGGGATATGCTGCTTTATTAGGCTAACAATAATAGAATTTTACTTTAAATTTTAATGCAACATTTGCCCCATCTGCCTCTTCCTGTAGATGTGGAAACACGTTTAGATTCTATTAAATATATTATTCAATTTTTTAAAAAAAAACACCGTGCGTAGCGTAGTTGCTACTCCGTTACCGATCAGAACTAGTGTAATTGCACAGAGAACCACATAGATGGAGCTTGGGAGTAGCTTTGCATCTTCAATGTACAAGTTCACTAATTCTATTTATAGATCAGTACCGGCGCCGGCCACGTCCTCACGGTCTTTGGGGAGGGGGGGAAGGATGATTAGTTTGACAATCGTTGGTTAGAGACCGTGTTTACCTCTGCGTCTCCACAATTGTCAAGGGAAGGATAGTTTTTGTGTTAGTGAGGCAGGTTAGTTTTAGATCATGGATTCACAGGTAAGTGATGCGATCAATCAAAGCGCAGTAGACTGCTTTTTATTTTAAATCTAGTGGTGATAGAAAGAGGCAAGTGACAAATGACAAGGAAGGGAACGGGCCTGGGATTGAACTCCCGACCATCTACTCAGTAAGCAGAACGGAACCACTGAGCTATCCAGCCACGTCATATTCAATTTATTATTCAAATATTCAATATTTATTAAAAAATTGATAAATTCTCCACAACATTCAGTAAAAATGCTGGTTTTGTCCAAAGGATTTGCTCAAGCTATCCCACAGTGAGGCAGCAGTAAATGTTTACCCCACGGAGATGCAGGAACGGTTAAGCAGTACGATTCGAACGGTGAAAAATAAACTGAAAATTGAAAAACGCATATTTTCCTGCTTTTCCAGCGGCGGAAAGTAGTGGACGGACGGCATGTGGATAGATTGACCCACGTCGAAGAGTGAGATCGATGTTCTGAGTGGAAATGGTCGGGACAAGAGGATTTTTGATTGAATAAATGAGGTTTGGATAACAGACAATGGGTAAACTGCAATTAAATACAGAGCTGGGAAAAGGTTTTATCTGCACATGAAGACATATTTTCTCGTTAATTATTTAGCCCAAAAAACTGTGTTTGACTATTCGTCCAAAGCTATTTCCAAGTCTCAGTACGACAGTAGTGAAAAGTGAAACGACACGTAGCTATAGAATTTAACATTGAAGTTATACTTAAAGAAGCTGTAGTCTGAAAAGGCGATGTGTTCATTCGGGTTACATACAATTCTACAACAAGCAACTACAGTTAACTAACTAGACTTTTCCGAAAGCAGAACATTTTTTTCAACAACCTTCTTTATAAAGCTATGTAGCGATAGTAGGAAATCTGTGTGCTTCGATATGTTTATCAAAAGAGAAGGTCGATTGAGCGAATCGTTCAAAGCCGATAGACTATAGAATTGTTCTGGTATTAATAGAATTGTTTATAGATTGCGAACATAATATTTACATTACCGGTTGAAAATAAACCAATAGCGACTGGGAAGGTGTCGATTTGTGTACATATGTAATTCACTGGGACGATGGATTGTGCTGCGTTTTGATGAAATTCGTGGCCAAAATCTTCTTTTATTAAAGGGTGATACGGTCAAAATTTGGTCAAGGGAAAACGCGTGTAAATCGGTGAAATCGTTTATTTAAAAAATCAAATTATTTCTTTTTCAAGTTCAATTAGTATAAAATTCAGGAAAAATATTCAGTTAGGCTTCCGCTTTTCCAAATCCGAATTGCCGGGCCTTACGCTTGACCCCTGCCATCAGATTTTGTACAGCCACCTTGTCCACCTTCTTCGCCGCAGAAAGCCAGTTTGCCTTTAACTGCTGCTCGTCCTTAGCAGTTTTTTTGGTCTTCTTTAAGTTCCGCTTGACAATAGCCCAGTATTTCTCAATTGGGCGGAGCTCTGGCGTGTTGGGAGGGTTCTTGTCCTTGGGAAACACCTGTACGTTGTTGGCGGCGTACCACTCCATGGCCTTTTTACCGTAATGGCAAGATGCCAAATCCGGCCAAAACAGTACGGAACAACCGTGTTTCTTCAGGAAAGGCAGCAGACGTTTATTAAAACACTCTTTCACGTAAATTTCTTGGTTGACAGTCCCGGAAGCTATGAAAATGCTGCTTTTCAAGCCACAGGTACAGATGGTTTGCCAAACCAGATATTTCTTTGCGAACTTTGACAGTTTCGTGTGCTTGAAAATATCTGCTACCTTTCCCTTCCTTTTGCCGTATAAAACTCCTGTCCCGGAAGCTGCTTGTAGTCGGCTTTGACGTAGGTTTCGTCGTCCATTACCACGCAGTCAAACTTCGTCAGCATCGTCGTGTACAGCCTCCGGGATCGCGCTTTGGCCGTCGTATTTTGTTTATCATCGCGATTTGGAGTCACTACCTTCTTGTAAGTCGATAGTTCGGCTCGATTTTTGGCTCGATGCACGGTTGTAGACGATACACCCAGCTTATTTGCGGCATCTCGGAGAGATAGGTTAGGGTTTCGCTTGAAACTACCGGCAACTCTCTTTGTCGTCTCAGCGGCTTCCGGTTTTCGATTTCCCCCGATCCAGACTTCCTGGCTGTCGACAAACGTTCCCCAAACACTTTAATTACATTTGTAACGGTTGATTTGGCAACTTTTAGCGATTTTGCCAACTTTGCGTGCAGTAGCTCGATTTTCGCGATGCGCGACAAATTTTGAAACGCTGCTCTTCTTGCTTGGACGCATTTTGACAACTGAAAGTGAATTCCAAAATCAAAATAGAGCAACATTCTGCACACACACCTTCAAAATGAGGGGTGTTCAGGTATTTTAAATGCAAAATTGAAAGAAATACGTCAAGTTGATATTGACCAAATTTTGACCGTATCGCCTTTTATATGATCTTTTATTGAGAAAAGCGTTATTTTATTGAAGCATGGTAATCATCTTTTAAACAACAATTAGTACTACCATTTGTTTACATTTTTCAGAATTGTTTCAAAATTCGTTTCAACATCGAATTAACCAATTTCTGTAGCCTGTGGTATATTTTGCCATTTTCTCTTACGGTCCTGGAGCTCTCGAACTGTTCCAAACTTTCTTCCTCTGCGGTACAGCCGCCTGGCCAGGATTCTCCAAAGATTTTCAATGGGATTCAGGGCAGGACTTCGTGCTGGCCTGCCCAAAAGTGTGATATCTCGCTTGGCAAACAATTGTTATGATGCTTTGCTTACGTGGATTGCGGCGTTATCTTGTTGAAAGACGAATTTTTCATCCAATACGTCATCAGTATATGGGATCAAAACTCTATCCAGTAGTTCAACGTAGTTTTAAGAGTTCATTCTGATGGAAATTGACGGCCTATACCATAAGACACCCACCTCTAAAGTTTCTGCTCAATTGGACCTCTGGATTTTTTCGCAGATCGTGCCAATCGGGTCCATCAAGATTGAATTTCTTTTGATTCGAAAACGCAACGTTGTTCCACTCAGACTTCCTGGAGATTTTAGTATTTTGCCAAAAATTCCAAACGCGCCTGAATGTGCCGCTTCGTAAGATTTGGTTTTTTGGTTTTTTTCGTATAGACCATGTGCCTGGATCCTCGCAGAATTTGCGAAACACGCCTGATGGGGCCATCAAGTTCAATTTTGATCGCTGAGTAATTCAACTTTTTGCCATAAGAAATCAGTATGAATTTCATAAATTTTCCTTATGAAATATAATAATGTTAAAAAAATAAAAATATGGAGCAACTTGAATTCGAACCTTGAACGTTGAGGTTACGGATCCAGTGACTTGTCAACAAGTATATATCAACATTTGTAATCAGGAAAGCTTAAAGGCGTACAAGAACAACGTCGTGTAAAACAAAATCCATTCATTAGTCGGCCTTCTGAAATTTCAAAGCATCGTTCATAAGTTGAACCTTATGAAATTCTAAAGTTTTATTTTTTGGCTTAGTGTAGGTAGACAATACAGAAGCACGTGTGGAATGATCATGATCAGGACTTAATATTATATATTAAGTCGTGTTTGTTGACTGTTTCTCGCTGAGTGTGTTTTTATTAGCGATTGAGTAATATGTCAAACCTCCTGACAAATTGAGTTTCATTTGATGCTGGATGATTATGACCTTCACTGGCTTAGTTTTGGATTAAAAGGCACCGAAAAAAAAATCATGAGAAAGATTTTTTTTATCAAAGTTCCTTATAGTGCTCATCTTGCAAAAAACGAACGGTTTATAGGGAATTTAAATACATATCTTAGACAAAATTTGATTCTAATAAAAAAGTAAATAGACTTAAAGTTTTTTAAATATTTTTTTTTCAGTGCTGTGATTTTGTAAAAGTCACCCATGGCATTCATTTTTTTGGGGATTTTGTTTTTTTTTGTGATAAAGTCATGTCTAGAACGTTAAATTGAAATCTGAGAGGGTGCTGCCAACATAGAGGGTGTTCCACATATTGCATCACGAAAAAAAAGCTGTAGAAATTACATTTCCATTTTCTCTTGAAAATTTGGGTGGATGTAGTTCAGAGTGTTCTTTTTTGTTCCATTTTTATCACTGTCAGTTTTTCGAAAATTGTAAAAAATGGCGTCACCCGAAACGCAACGTCGCGAATTGATTTTACGCAAGCATCTGGAAAACCCTCAACTCTCTCATCGGGTCATCGGAAAACAACCCGGAATCGTGCAATCAACGGTGAGTCGTGTGATTAAACGTAACTACAAAACTCTGAGTATCGAATGGAAGGAGAAATGCGGTCAGTTTGTGTCGTAACCGGACTGAGGTTTCCAGCCTCAGTCACAGTGACACGGTACTGCTCCTTCGTGCTGCCACAACTACTGCTGCTGGTTCGCCTTTCGCCTTGACTCGTCCGTTGTCTCCAAAATCCATCACAAGAATGACCCAATG